>CAIGRP010115890.1:15246-48523 GCA_903798385.1 Fraxinus cuspidata | reverse complement strand
TGATTGTGAGATACAAATTACAAATGACTGAATCTTAAATCGTCCGTGGTCGAAGTAATAACGAGATACGGATATCGTTATTACGGTTAGACCATCACGTGTGGCATTCTTACTTGTGAAGTAAGTAGCCGATCTCACAAGCTAAAGTGTGGCGACACTTAAATGAACACGTGGATGTTTTGTTATAGAACAAAATATTGGAGACCCCCTGGGAGATTTCACATGGATAACTATCTGAGTGTTAGTGGTTAATCTTTAACGTTCGGTAGTGGAATTGATCCTTTGACTTGATATCATCATAGTACCTTATATGAGGACATTCATATTTTGGTGGTATTGGATGTTGCTCTGCCAAAAGTCACTAATACAGCATCGTTCGGATATATCAAGAGTCGTATGAAGATTGTGAATGATCAATAGAGGATTCGTCACTCTTAGATAGTAAGAGATTATGATCTACATTTTATCCAGTTAAATTGATAATGAAATCCCTGGCCAAGGTGAACTCATAAGTCGAAAATGAGTTTTCGACTTACATTGACTTAACGTGGGATAAAAGAAATGATCGATAAACGAGATCTACACATTTCCATATCTCATAATTGATCGGATCATATGATGAAAGGATTATAGTTTCACGATAAACGAACAAGTTTGGTTTTATCACATCGCGTGATATTTCTCGTCACGTGTATTGCCCTGACACATTGCTAGATGTCAATCTAGGACGACAAATGTGAATTAGTGATAAATTAAAAAAGGGTATTTTAATTTATCGATTTTGATTAGATCAAAATAATAATTAACGTCGTTAGGCATCGTAATTGAGAACCTAATAGGTCACACACAAAAGAGAACCAGAAAAATGAGATTCGCCAATTAATTAATTGACAAGTGTTGGATAATTAATTAATTGAGTTGCTTATTAATAAGCCCAAATTAATTAATAATTTGTGAACCAAATTTAATTAATTTGATTAATTAAATATTGGATCGAGTTAAGTTTAATAGACGGGCCAAGCCCGTTTGGACTTATATTAATAGGCTGTTAGGGTTTGAAAACTGTATGGAATAATTCATTATTCTTGCTAGCACAAGAAAAGAAAACCCTAGCCGTCATTCTTGTTCTCTATGTGGATTGCCCGTTTGGACTTATATTAATAGCATGTTAGGGTTTGAAAACTGTATGAAATAATTCATTATTCTTGCTAGCACAAGAAAAGAAAACCCTAACCGTCATTCTTGTTATCTGTGTGGATCACCATTGGAGACTGGACAATTGGACAGCTTGGATTGCAGATCGTGATCATTGGAGTTCAAAAAATGCAAATCAATTTGTAGAATTTATCAAATGTATTAATTCTATCATAGTTTCTCTGGTCTTGGCTATATGGTATAAAAAAAAAACTTGTGTATAAGAACTTGTGAATGGCTAATATATATAGTTGAAACGGTGTGGAATTTTCTTCTTTATTTGGTTTTGGAATTTGGTGAGGAAACAGTGGCGGCTTTTTATGTTTGATGGGCAAGGTAAAAGTATTACTTAAATCTTCGCCCTCAGGGCAAATCTCCCAGAGGCAAAGGGGAGGGCGGTTAGGGCTCAGCGCGGTAGTGTGCAGAGTTCGATTCCCCGCAAGGTGGTATTGGCTTTGTTGCAAGCGGGAGTTACCATAGGGTTAATAGCCCAGGCCTATCCATAAGCTCTCCACCCTGGCTCCTGGGANCGGTTAGGGCTCAGCGCGGTAGTGTGCAGAGTTCGATTCCCCGCAAGGTGGAATTGGCTTTGTTGCAAGCGGGAGTTACCATAGGGTTAATAGCCCAGGCCTATCCATAAGCTCTCCACCCTGGCTCCTGGGAGGCACATCCTGCGATTTACCTCCTCCACGATGGCCCAGGGCAGGGTCGGTGGGGGGCCCTCAAGGTTGGGGTTCAACCTTTTTTTTTTTATTACTTAAATCTTCTTTCTTGATTTCGTCAAATCTTATAAATTTCCCACGTGTTTCTTGTTGACTAGCTGCGTTTTGACCGAGTTCGAACAGAAAGATTTTGAGTAGATTATGTGATGTTTAGTCCATTTTTTTGGTCAAAATACATTTTGAAACAGTATTTTGTCGGCCATTACTATAATGTATTGTTTAAATCAATTGTAAAGAAGATCTCAATACTATCTAGGACTCTTGACAATCATTAAAACGAGTTTTTTGGAAAGATAAATTTTGAAATAGTGATTTTCTTAAGAATGTGTAGTTAAAAAGTAGGAAAAATTTTATATTTATATATAAAATATTTTATTTGAGAATGTATAGCTAAAAATAAGTTCGTGAAAAAAAAATAAAAAAATTGTTTTAACGATTGTCAAAAAGGGCCTTAAATGAAGAAAGATTTTTATTTTGTTGAGGTGGCAAGATATGTATAGAGTGGCCAACACCTGTGAAATTGATGTTGACGAGAAGACTAAAAAATGTTGACTTATTCTTTATGAGCAAGAAAAGGCTTGGGATTGGTTGGATTGCATCAATAGTCCCTTTTGGCTTCTTGATCAGATTTTACTGTCTCTGCAATAAAGAAAAGAAAAACTAAAAATTATGGTACGGCAAACAGATTTGGTTACGGATATTTCATTTTGATCCAACGATTGAGATTAAGGAAATGGCAATTAGTTACGGAGATTTCATTTGGTCCCAAACACGAAAACTCACCATTTTTCTTTCTATATTGACAATTGATATTAAATTTGAACTCACATTTGATAATGTAAAACATATTAAGGAATAAATCACGTATCAAAGAAAGATGAAAATATATACTAATTAACATGGGCGAACCCAGAAAAGTGATTCGGTTCCCAACTAGACAAAATTGTGTACAAATTATGTGTTAAAAACTTAAACTTATGGATTAAAAAACTATTTAACTACTTTGTAAATGCCAAAAATTAAAGGGCCCAGTGGGGGCAATTGCCCCATTGGGCCCTTAATGGGTCCACCCATACTAATTAATAAATGTTTGTACTAATCTTTTTAATAAGATTGACCTTTTGAAATGAAACTGCAAGCCTTAATATGATATCAAAACTCATTAAACTCAAATGAGTAATTATATTCAATTAAGACTAAAAAATAAGCACACGAATTTCAAAATTGATTTGTTCAAACGAGCCACCATCTTGTGAGGGTATGTTAAGAGATAATAAATTCTACATCGGTTAAATACCGAAATATAAAACAATATATAAGAGTTTGAGTTATTTCTATTAATAATATTGATTTTTTAAGATGGAACTCCAAGTCTTAATATAGTATCAGAACTCATTAAATTTCAACGAACAATTCGATCCGATTAAAACTCAAAAAATGAGCATGATAATTTCAAGATTTGTTTGCTCAAATGAGCCACCATCTTGCATGAAGTATGTTAAAGGATAAATTTCACATCGAATAAAAATAAAAATATAGTCAAATTTATAAAAGGTTTGAGCTACTCTTCTTAATAAGGTTGATCTTTTAAAATAGAACCTCAAGTCTTAATATAATTTGTAATTCCATGTAAAAAGGTTAATATTATTATAAAGAGTATCACAAACGCTTATAAGTTGAGATATATTTCAGTATTTAAATTTTAATCGATGTGTAATTTATCATTTTACATGCCTTCACAAGATGATTACTTGTTTGAGAATATCAATTTTGAAATTCATGTGCTCATTTTTAGTCTCAATCGGATTAAATTGTTTGTTGGAGTTTAATTATCTCTGATAACATATTAAAATATGGGATGCCATTTTAAAATATCAATTTTATTAAGAGGAGTAGCTTAATGCCTTTTAAGTTGATTTATGTTTTAATCTTTATTCGATATAAGATTTTATCATTTAACATACACCCATAAGATGGTGGCTCGTTAGAACTTAATTGGCTCTGATACCTTATTAAGATATGGAGTTCTATCTTAATAAATCGGCTTTATTAAGAGGAGTAGTCCAGTGTTTTATAAGTTAGTCTATATTTTTATCTTGATTCAATGTGGGATTTATTCCCTAACAAAACATACCAACAATATGATAAAAAGATGTCATACATAAATTAGGCATTTCATGCAACAACCATTCTACGTATACATTCTCATTTATATTAAATTTGACATTTTTCTACTTGGCATCCATCAAAGTCATTGATTTTTATAACACCCTGTCAAATCACGGCCCAAATTTTGACATATAAGAAGGTGTCAATGAGAATGTAAACATCCGTGTACACATATTAATTCTGCATGCAATCATACATAATGAAGAACGAGACAAACTAAGAGATCCCTAATTAAAGAAGTATTAAGCTCCTTGTACAGGGGCTCTTTGTCAATGGCTTTGACAGGGCTGGTTTGGATGCACTTCATCCCATGATCTAAGTTTCACCTCAGCCCCATGTTAAAGCCCATGTGAAGAGCCCCTGTACGAGTAGCAGCACTTGTTTAAAAAATTGGAAAAGTACAATTAATAAGTAATATGAAACAAATCTAAGAGTTAGAAATATGTTGAAAAGGTGAAAATATTATCGTTTTTTCATGAGTAGCTGCCAAAGAACAATCATACTACTTGTACTTTTTGGTTGACATGTGAATTGGTAGGCATCATATCCATTCAATTGAAAAACTATTTTGAAAATCAATGAAAATGATCTTTTCAACACATACATTGTCTACCAAATTATACTACAAACTTAATTCTCCAAAGAAATACAATCCAAACATGATAAAAGCCGGACGCTTTGAGTATGAAGTTGATAACTAATTGAGTATGGAGGATCGATTATAAGCGCAAAAACATTGGGTTCATTGGGAAGTAAGATATGAGTTTATATTTTGACTGATGTTAGATTTTGATACCAAATAAATCGTAAGATATGATGTAAAATGTCATAATATATTTCCGCAGGTCTCAACCAATGGTTAATTGATTACCAACAACCAAGATAACGTGGACGATTGGAAGTAGTCTAAGAAATTAATGTTGCTCATGGTCCATATATATTTACGTGTTGGACGGATTTTGGATCATGGCCCATTTAACCTCTTTATTAGTTCAATTAAAGGCTAACATATTCCTATATATATGTTGTCTAACCTAACCATTTTCGGGTGTGTGATTTGTGTGAACATTGAAGAAAACGTGACTGCAAAAGGAGGAAAACGTGGCTGAAATATTGGACAAAAATCCGCATTGCTTTGTGTTCCAAACTACGTAGCTTTCTTTGATTTTGGTATCCTCATTGTGTATACTTTTTCATTGCTTCTTTCTTGTCTTTGTGGCTTGCAAATCAACACTAATATCTTGTTATTTGTGGATGAGGCGGAGAAGTAATTGAAGTAAATATATTGATTGTGGGTCGGAAACGTCACTTGAAAATGAACTCGAAAATCACCTTTTCGAAGATCTTGCGAGCTCCAGCGACAACTGATTTTGAAAATAATAAAAATAAAAATTTGAGAGAATATTTGCTCAATAATTTTGGACATTAGTTATTGAAATACTTATATATCAGGCAGTCAATTCCTTGCTGAACAAGGATAACTAACCCCACCTCCATCTGTGATGATCAATTATATATGGGGCACCAGTCAACATATTAACGATTTTGACAAAGATATTTTTAAAATATCCTAATCCTTACACTAAAATTAATAACGGTGTAGATTTAATTTAAACAAATAAAATAATTAGAAAAGGACTAATAATCTTTCTTCACCTCACCACCACCATACGGGTCGACTCCACGATACCGCCCCCACCTTAATCAAGGGCCCAGAAATCCTCCTGAATTAACACCGGGGTAGAGGGAATCATCACCTTGATAGTCTCCCGCCCGAATTTGCTGAAGACAGAATTGATTTTCCACCCTGTGAATTCAAGTGGATTTCTTCGCTTGTTCGCCGACAAACAAAGGAAGAAATTCCCCTTGATTAAGGTGGTGGTGGTTGCGTTGAGGCGGCAGGAGGATGGGGCGGTGAAGACGAGGTTTTTTTTTTATTTTTTTTTAAAGCTAGATCTACATCAATAGATTAATTTAATTATTTAAGGATTAGAGTCATTTGTAAAATATTGATACGTTAAATGTCCCACTTATATATTTATATGAATAGACGAAGCTATATGTATATAAAGGTCGATACTCGTGTGAATTGACAAATTTTGATACATTGATATTGACTGCACATTTTTCAATCAACTGTCATCTTTTTGACACATAGAGAGTGCACATCAACATGGGCGGACACGGGGGTGGCCTGGGGGGTCACATGACCCTAAACTTTGCTCCTTTTTGATTCATCATTAAATTTTCTATGTTTTTGTTTCAATTTTCAAAATCATTATGGGATGTGAAATGAAACCAAAATATTGTATTCTTAATACCATTTTGAAGTGCCCACAGTCCAGTTTTCTACGTCGTTAATAACGTACGAAACGATTATCGTAGCAAATGTTACGACTTGTCAAAGTAAGCCGTTCAAAATTAGTATTTTGAAAGTTTTGATAATATGCTAACTTAAAAAATTCTCCGATGATCATACCCTAATCGAATGTACAAATTGTTTTTGTCATCTCAAAACTTATTTCGAAAACTACATTATATGCATATCAAATAATCCAAATAGATATCGAAATAGTTAAAGATGCGTTAAACGTAAGTTTTAAAGAAAAACGTCTAACTCGCATTTTCTTTTAAAAAATTCAATTATTTCATTAACTTTTATTATTTTTGCGATACAAATTTTTTATATGGAATATGACATCAAAATCTTTGAAATTTTATATCCGAAAAAGTTATATCCCATGTAAATATTCGGATGTAAAATTACATGGGGTACGATTTTTTTGGACGTAAATTTTCGATTGTAAAATTTCTCTCAACTTCTTTGCAAATTCGATTGTGCGCTCCTAACTTTAAACTTTTGCATCCGCCCCTACACCAAGATATAAACTTTGTGTGTACATATAGTTTAATCTCATATAAATATACCAATTATAATATCAAGAGTGAGTATGTGATTTTTTTTTCAAGTATATCTTATTCATATAATTATTTGAGTTGGACAAGCTTCATTTTATTGTTTATCGAGTAACTCCGTCCTTTTGAGAAATGAGATGTTGCATGACTTTTATATAGTGGCCCGTAGTTGACATCAATTGTAAAAATCTTAATAATACCTTATATTTAAATATGGAAATGTTTTTATTTTCTTGAGGTGGAAGGACAAGGCCAACACCTGTTAATTTGATGTTGATGGGTAGATTAAAAATGTTACTTTCTTGATCGGCTCTATGAGCAAGGAAATGGTTGAGATTGGTTGGATTACATCAATTTTTAAACAAAGGCATACAATTTGTCCATCTCCTGAGTAGCAAATGATACTAACATGTGGATCGATTTATTTCCAACTACAAACAAAATGATATGTACCACAACCGATATAACGAAGAAGTGCTAAAATGACAAACAAAACGGTTGCATTCAGCACCATACTAAAATTGGAAACCTGTTTCTTGATCGAAGATTAGACCCTTTCTATTGGCTAATGCATCCGAATCATTGAGAGAATTTTTCCACGATTTTTCGCGATTGGGCTGCAAGTACAGCACCAGAGTGATCTCTAAGCGCAGTCCCGACTCCAAAATGTTCAACACTGTCATGAACTGAGGTATCCGAATTCAGCCTTATCAAGCCAGCCCTTGGGTATGGGGGGGGGGGGGGTGGGCGAAGGCGTCCACCTACTAGGCAATTTCTAGTTGGCGAGCCTGCCCATATCAAGGGCCACTTTTCCATCTCCTTCCTGCCACTGCCTATTTATTATTTTTCAGCTTGGTGATCTAGTTTTGAGTGGTTGTATTCACGCTACATTAACAAAATTTTTGAATATAAATCTTCATCATGGACACTTAACCCTTATTTATCTCCTTTTAAAACAAAACTCTTTAATTCTCACACTCATTTTCAATTTCACAATTGCACAATAAAACATTTCGTACTTCAACTCAAAACATTTTTCATATTTTTTAACCATACAATCTTCAAAAAAATCACTATTCAAAATATCTTTTTTTTTTTCCTCAATAATGGTAGTGTTAATTTGAAAATAAAATTGTGATGAAAAAAGTTAGGGACATAAATATTGATATACTAATAGAGGTTGATGGACTTTTCATTCTATTAAAATCTTGTGAATGTATCAAGCCAAGTTTGTTTTTCCATTTTGCTACTATGCCAATAAAATCTTGACACTAATAATATTTTTGAATGTCTAATTTTAAAAGTAACACTGATTGTTTTAACATTTCAAAATATTAGAAAGGTGTCATTTTAGTGGCAAGACAACAAAAGTGGGGCAACATTTTTTTCCCCTTCACACAATATTTGCAACCAATTTTTTCCTTTATTTCATCATGTGATTCTGCATATGTTGACAGTCAAGTGATTGCAAGGTTACTTTGCTTTTATTTTATTGATGATTGGATTGATTTTGAGGCCAATAACAAGAAAGATAGATTGCATAACAAGATGGTAGAAGACACATAAATCAATTTCAGTCTATTAAAGCAACTTAATCATCTTCAAATTGAAGAAAATCATGTTTCATGATTGCAGAATTCGACCAAATTCTTACTACAAGATATGCATACGAGACGAGCTCTTAACAAAAGAGCCATCCCTAAAAGTTTCAGTGCTGCTGCAGTTTCATTATCTGCCAAAGAAATCCCATATACGATCAAATCTGCATGAACGGGGCGATTATAGGCGCGAAAGCTGTGAGTTCAACGGGAAGTAAGAAACTGGAATCGGAGCGCCTTTTGACTTTATTTTTCTATTGGGTTTCTCGGATGAAGGGGCTTTATGACGTTGGATCATAGCATCAGAGACTCGAGAAGAAGATGATTCAGCACTGAAACAGCTCAAAAACCCTGAAAAGAAACCCATTTTTTATCTGCAAGCTGTGAAGATGATTTTGATTTCTTGATTGTATGAGAATGTGTGATAAAAGGAACTTGTAAATGGCCATTTATAGTGCAGATATTATAGAAAATTGTGAAAGTTTCGTCCGAGGATTTTGTCGTTTGGTGAGGGAATCGTGTTCTATGCTTGTTGGGCAAGGAATCGAACAGCATTTCGTGTAGCTTCTTTCTTTCTTTAATTTGTCATATTCTGCACTTCCCACCTGTTTCCTCACAGGGTTTGTTGGAACATGTGATGTTAAGACGTTAATTTCACAATTGTCATTAGGTTCAATTGAGATTTCAAATTGGTTCTTAAAAAGTTTTTTTTTTTTTTTGGTGTTACCCATCTAGTCACCATGTTCAATTTGATCACTTTAATAGCAACATTTACTCCATATCTCATCTCCTACATTACAGATCTTCAAAATAAAGCTCGATTCTGGGAAGTAAAAACCTTACGTTCAACAAAAATATTGCCCCGTTTGGAGCTCATTTTTGTACAAAATCTCATTAATCTACAATGACAAACCAATAAAAAAAATGCAAAAATTGAACCTGTTTTGTCAGAATTTAATTTCCCTATATTGGACCATTGACAGTGGTTGGACACATTTACTCTCCCTTTTCCAAATCCATTGGCTTCAGTTCACGTCAATTTTACCAGGGCATAAATGTAAATTGATGGAATTATGTAGTGGAATGCTCTTGATAATAGTCAAATATTGGAGCTGTAGTTGTAGACCTAAAAAATGATTTAATACGTGGGGCAACAAAAAATGAAAATGAGATTGAAAATAATGGGGGCAAAACAAACGCATTATATTGTTCCCTTTAATTTTAATATGAGCACTTATTTGGTTAGGATAAAAATTAGATTTTTAATTTATTTAATAAAAGTTGGTGAAACGTGTCATTGAAAAGTTAATAAAAATTATGAATTCTATTAAATATGTAATTGAAAATGAATTTGCAGAAAAATGAGTTTTAAGAAATAGGAGTCAAATAGAAACTAAAATATTTTTAAAAGGCCGCAACAAAGTTGAAATAGGATGCTTAGTTGGCGGGAATAATACGCTATGCCGTTGGTTAGCGCATGTCAAAGTCAAGGAGCTGAATACTTTATGTATGTCATTAACCAAGCTAAAATATTGACTAATTAATCAAAAAAATAAAAATAAAAAATTAAGGACCAATTTAAAACTCACTTGAATTTTAGAGACTGCAAACTTAACTTGAAATTAAGATATGAACTGAGTTTAGCTTCAAAAAGTAGAAACAACATATGGAATGTGTGATTGTGAAGCTGTGTAATAAATGTTACAGTCGTGCTACATAGATATAATAGTTGATATAATTCTTGACATAATGTCACATGACAACTTACCATTGAATTATTTAAAATGCAATCAATTTTTTTATTCAATCACATCTTGCTAACACTTATTATTTCAGTCTATCCGTCACATACTTTCTGGCAAAGTAACATTATTCTAAATGTTAACATGATAGTCACGTAACATTAATTGTTATTTTCATATTTTTAATATATCGGCTTTGTTATTAGTTACCTCTCTTACATACGTTTAAGTTTGATACTTGAAAATTATTTGTAGGAAGTTCAGAAATTATTTTCTTGGTCGACTTCAGTTATAATGACTCTTTTAAGATAACAAAATTTATTGTAGGGTAAGCTGTTCGGGTACAGGTACTGAAACGTTATGAAAATGATGTTTGAAAAGTGTTGACTTTTTTAATATATAAGCTTTTATGGGCAAGGAAAGGCTTGGGATTGGCAGGACTACAGCAATAATTTCTTTTGCCGATATTTAATGAGATAGGTTTTCGGTTCGTGAACCAAATGTCTCACCTAAGACTCCAAACGTATAAGACCCGTATGGCTGACTGGTGATTACTAACAATTCTGACTTCATACAGACGAGTTGCTGCCTGGAATTCGAACTGAGGATGGATTTTTGGGATTAGCTCACCCTCGCAGGATCACGACCCTTTGTCCCAAACATTGAAACGCCCACACCCAAGCCGCTTAGAAATCGTGCGGGTTAACGCACCAATCAATAGAAAGCATTAGCGGGCTATAGCTTGAATTGGCTCGTGCCGTAAAGTTTTGAGCTCTTTTTCCTTGTAATTTCTTGGTACTTAATTTGGTAGCTTTACACATTTCTATATTTCATATTCAACAGAACAATTTCACTTTGTACTTTGATCATGGCTTAAATTAGATGTGCTTAGCACTAATTCATTAAAAAATATGATTTTCAGCATTTGAAGATGCAAAATTGCACACGGTTTTTTGCCTTCCCAATTTCACTTTTTGGTATGTGTATATTTTATATCATCCACTGCCAACCAACTAGTTCACTACGACTGTGGATCTGACATACGGACGGTGGCCGGTGGTGGTCCGATGAGTCTTCTGGTTTTGGGTGGGGGATGTGGGAAACAAGGTAACCTTCAATTGAATCAACAAACACAGAGTAAGCAACTAATCAATTGAATAGCAATAATTGAATCACTGTAAAATAAACAAGAATGGAACTTCCCTATCAAAATCACTAGCAGATTGATGATGCTTTAGCTGACAATTCATCCCAGTTTTCAAATAATTTCAAAACGGCCCCTAATTTATTGGTATTATCAAGTCCTTCCAAATTCTGAGTTATTTAAGTATGCCCCATAGTTTCAAAATTCTGCGAATAGGTCCTTGAAGTTTCATATTTATTCAAATCAGTCTTTAAAGTTTTTTGTAATCTGTAATCCAGACCCTTTACTTCTGAAATACGCAATTCAATCCCAGAATTTTCATCATTGTGCAATTCGGTCCCTAGTATTGCTGATTGCTACAAATATGTCCCTGGAGTCTCTGTCCTGGCATATTAGACCCTGAACTTTCTGTTTGTAGTAAATTGGTCCATAACATATCTTTTAAATTTAAGTTTATCTGTATTGTCGGTAATTAACAACGTTGTTCCTAGATTTGGTATACACTTAAGGTGGATGATAGATCTACTTAATTTTTACCTGCTAAATCCAAGTGTAGTCCGACAAAAAGAAAAGGAGAACAAAAAAAAAAAAAAAACACTGTGAAATTGTGTTATGGAGAATGTAAATGATCACAATAAAGGACATTCATATGTAAATAAAACATTCCAAGGACCTTGCTGTATTAAAAAAATCATATATCTAAAGGAGAAGGCACAAGCTATGAGTTTACTGAAAGTGTCAGAGGAGAAGATAAACTGAGCAATATAGTCAGTCAGTTATAAGCGCGAAAGCTGTGAGTTTATTGGAAAGTAAGAAACTGGAATCGGAGTCTGGAATCGGAGCGCCTTTTGACTTCACTTTGCTCTTCTGTTTCCCTGAAGAAGGTGCTTTCTGAGGTTGAACGATAGGATCGGATATTTGCGAAGAAGATGAATTACTGAAGCAGCTTAAAAACCCTAAAAACAAACCCATTTTCTTAATATGGTCTTGGCTATATAGTATAAAAAAAACCTGTGTAAGAACTTGTGAATGGCTAATATATATATATAGAGTCCGTTCGGCCCCCATTTTCAACAAATGTGGGCCCCCTGTTTGAATATCTTGAAAACTGTATGATATAGGTTTGACTTCTTTCCATTTATGAATAGTACATTATGCACAATGTTCCATGTTTGCCCTTGGATGGGGAGAATTATAGGGTTATGGGATAAGGATAATTGCGTAATTTTAATTAACCAAAGTAGGGTATTTTTGTCATTCACTTCTCATCGGCAATTTTGATTTTCCCATTCATCTGACAAATGTGTAGTAAAAGGAATTTTAGCCCTCCTTATCTAAAATGAGGCAATTACCCATCACTATTTATTTATATCACACGAATTTTCACATTAATCAAGTTTCATTGTTGTTTTGCTACGGTATAATAATAATTGCTAAATATATATTTGTTGACTAATTAGTATTTTATATATATCTTCTTGGAGAGGAACGAACAAAAATTTAGCTTCCTCCAGTGCAGTAAGAGCATTAAATTCTCTCCACAAATATCGCGACAATTATTTTCGTGCTCTCCATTTTATGTTGTTGTTCCCTCTACAAATACCCGTAAATACCTGTAAAGAAACCGATAAGATTTGCTCAATGTTTTGTTGTTGTTTCACTCTATAAATATCCATCATTCGTAAATAAATCGAGAAGATTTGCTCGAACTTTTCGTGCGGAGATCTGAATTCTCTACTCAACGTTTATTCTACACATAAGATTTGCTTCATCAACGTTTATTCTTTCACTTTTCACTGTTGGTTATTTTTAAATTACATATAAAATATTTTATTGTGAGAATATACACTTAAAAAATAAGTTTGTGAAAATAAAAATAATATAAAATTATTTTAACTGTTGTCAAAAAGGGCCTTAATGCAGAAAGATTCTTATTTTGTTGAGGTGGCAAGATGTGTGTCGAATGGCCAACACCTGTGAAATTGACGTTGACAAGAAGACTAAAAAAATGTTGACTTATTCTTTATGAGCAAGAAAAGGCTTGGGATTGGTTGGATTGAATCAATGGTCTCTTTTGGCTTCCTGATCAGATTTTACTGTCTTTGCAATAAAGATTAAAAAAAAACTAAAAATTATGGTAATACAACAGATTTGATTACAGAGATTTCATTTTGATCCAACTATTAAGATTAAGGAAATGGCAATTAGTTACGGAGATTTCATTTTGATCCAAACACGAAAACTCACCATCATTCTTTCTATGTTGACATTGATATTAATAAGGTGTTTGATGGATATTATCGAGAAAAGAATGTATTTTAAATAGAAATATGATGAAAAATATATGGTTAAAAAGTAAAGAAAAGTTATTGATGTGATGAAAAATATTATTTTAGTGAAAAATGTGTAGTTTAAAATGAGTTTTAAAATAATGTATTTTGATAGAATGTGTGTTCCATCGCATCACTATTTAAAATACATTCTTTTCTTGATAATATCCATCAAACACACTCTAAATTTGAACTCACATTTGAGAATGTAAAACATATTATGAAATAAATCATACTCGAATAAAGAAGAAAATATATAATAATTAATAAAGGTTTGTACTATTTTTCTTAATAACATTGACATTTTAAGATACAATCTCAAATCTTAATATAGTATCAGAGCTCATTAAACTCAATTGAGTAATTAGATTCAATTAAGACTAAAAAATAAACACACGAATTTTAAAACTGATTAAGTCAAAAAATGAGCATGAGATTTTCAAGATTTGTTTGTTCGAATGAACCATCTTGCGGGTGGCATATTAAATATAAATCTCACATCAAATAAAAATGAAAATATAAACTAATTTATAAGGGTTTGAGTTACTTTTCTTAATAAAGTTCGTGGTTCTATTTTAAAATGTCAATATTATTAAGAAGAGTATCACAAACGCTTATACGTTGGTATATATTTCAGTATCTAAATTTTTATCGATGTGTGATTTACCCCTTTACAGGCATTCACAAGATGATAGCTCGTTTGAGCGGACCAATTTTTAAATTTATGTGCTCATATTTTAATCTTAATTGGATTAAATTGCTTGTTAGAGTTTAATTGACTATAATACTATATTAAAACTTGAGATTCCATTTTAAAATACGAACCTTATTAAAAGGAGCAACAATGGGGTCTTATAAATTGGTTTATGTTTTCATCTTTATTCGGTGTAAAATTCTACCATTAATATACATCCTCAAGATGGTGGCTCGTTGGAACTTAATTGACTATAATACCTTATTAAAATTTGGAATTCTATCTTAAAAGATCAGTCCTATTAAGATGAATTGTACAATGCTTTATAAGTTAGTCTATATTTCCATCTTGATTCAATGTGTGATTTATTCCTTAACAAAACATACCAACAATATGATAAAATGATATCATACATAAATCAGGCATTTCATGCAACAACCATTTTACACGTACATTCTCCTTTATATTAAATTTGACACTTTTCTATATCACATCATTGCCCAAATTTTACAACACCATATCACGTTACTGCCCAAATTTTTTTTCCTTTATTTCATCTTGGTAATTGTGCATATGCTGATAGTCAAGTGATTGCGAGGTTATTTTGCTTTTATTTTATCGATGATTGGATTGATTTTGAGGCCAATAACAGGAAAGATAGATTGCATAACAAGATGGTAGAAGACATATAAATCAATTTGACTCCACTATAGAAATTTATTCATCTTAAAATTGATGAAAATCATGATTCATGGTTGCAGAAAAATCGACCAAATTCATACTGCAAGATATTCATACGAGACAAGCTCTAGCAAAAAGCCATCCCTAAAAGTTTCAGTACTGCTGCAGTTTCATTATCTGCAAAAGAAATCCCATACAGTGATACAGACACGATCAAATCTGCATGAACGGGGCGATTATAGGCGCGAAAGCATTGAGTTCATCGGAAAGTAAGAAAGACCTTAGCCTCGCGGAAAACTGAATATTTTTCTATTGGGTTTCTCGGATGAAGGGGCATTATGACGTTGGATCATAGCATCAGAGACTCGAGAAGAAGATGATTCAGCACTGAAACAGCTCAAAAACCCTGAAAAGAAACCCATTTTTTATCTGCAAGCTGTGAAGATGATTTTGATTCCTTGATTGTATGAGAATGTGTGATTAATGGAACTTGTAAATGGCCATTTATAGTGCAGATATTTATAGAAAATTGTGAAAGTTTCTTCCGAGGATTTGTAGTTTGGTGAGGAAATCGTGTTCTATGCTTGATGGGCACGGAATCGAAAAACTTTACGTGTAGCTTCTTACTTCCTTTATTTTGTCATATTCTGCACTTCCCACATATTTCATCACGGGGTTCGTTGCTTTGACTGATCAGTTTTCAACAATATTATGGAACGTGTGATGTCAAGATGTTAATTTCAAAATGTCACGTAAATTCAATTGAGATTTTAAATTGGTTCTTGAAGTATTTCTTTATCCACCTTGTCGCCTACTTCAGTTTGTTCACTTTATTAGTAACATCTACTCCATATCCAATCTCATAAATTCCAGATTTTCAAAAATATTGCATTGCTCCCTTTAATCTTAACTCTATTATTAATCAATATTAATATACTATAAACAAATCGTGACTAAGTTGAAATAGTTAATTGGAAGGAATCGAATGCTAAAATGGTTGTAGTCCATGTCAAAATTTACGAACTAATACAATTAGTATTTCACTAATCTAGTTGACCTCATTGTTTTCCTGTCCACGGTGAACAAGATAAAATGTGCCCACAGCTTACGTCACAAATGTCACGTCAGCAAATCGTTGGCAATTCAACAAAACTTGATTTTAAAGACCATGTGTCAAGAAGTAGAAAACAAAGTATGGATATGTGATTGTGAAGTTGTGCAATAAATGTTGATAAAGTAATTTAGATTTTATTTTCATATTTTTATTTTTAATATATTGATTTTACCATTACTTACATCCCTCGCGTATATTAATTCGATACTTATAAACTATTTGTAAGAGTTGAAGGAATTGATGTTTGAAAGGATTGATTTTCTTAGCCCCTGTTTGGTGCACATTTTGAGTCCAAAAATTTTTTTTTTTTTTATGTGATGGGGAATATGTGATTGAAAAAGAAGGAAAAATTATTTATGTGATGGAAAATATTATTTTATTAAAAAATGTGTGATTGAAAATGAATAGAAGAATGAGAATGAAAAAATAATGGAGCTAATATATGATTATAAGCTTTATGAGCAAGGAAAAGCTTGGGATTGGTTGGATTACATCAATAATTTCTTTTGACTGTGTTTAATTAATGTGGTTAAGATGATTTCATTTGGATTCTTAATCCAACTCCCGGGCTTTGACTGTCATTGCCTTAATACATCCAAAATGGTGTTTTTTTCCCTCTGAAACCAAACATTTGAATTGTTTATATGCACCACTTCTTGTTGTTTACAAGGCTTAATTATTTTTAAACCTCGTTTGACATGACTTTTGAAATGGTAATAGGAGCTTTGATATCCAAAAACTATTTTTCGACATGTTTGACTAATTTTATGTAAGTGATTTTGGTCGTTAGAAGAGCTTTTAGAGAAAGTTGGTCAAATATGACTTCCTCTAAAAACATTTTTAGAATAGAAAATACTTTTAAAAATAGTTTTCAAACAAAAATTAGGATAAATTTCTCCAAAAACTCTTCTATAGAAAGCAAAAGTAAAAATCGTACCAAACAGACCCTTATTCCATTTGAGCTAGTGGCAAAGTTCTTTCTACTTTAATCTTACAAGATTTAAGTCCTTATTTGAAAGGAATTAAAATTAAAATTTTAGTTTTAGTTAAAATAAATAATTAATTTTAACCACATATTCTAGGAGATCCACAACTTTTCTAATACACATTTCATTAATTTTTTATCAAAATCTATTAAAAATCTAATTTCCAATCAATCAGGAGCTAAATTCATTGGAAACTTGTCAAGTAGGACTTGTGTAAGGGTCCGTTTGATTGTAAGGATGAAATTTGGGTGGAAAGAAAATGAATTTCAGGGAATTAAATTGTCTAGAATTCATTGTATTGGGAATTCTCAATTAATTGTATTTGATTGGTATAACTTTTTACCTGAAAAATATTAAAATTTTGGATCTTTTGGTGTTCGTTTGACTTTGTTTTCCATGAAAATTATCCATTAAAGGGAAAAAAATCACAATTAGGGATAGAATTTGTTTCCATTGCAAAAAAAAAACTGGAAAACAATTTCCCACCAAAACTATGGAAAATTGAATTCCTCAAAAACCAAAAATTGTGCACATGTGGGCCAAAATGTGGAAATTCAATTGCCAAAAACATTTGGCCAATCAAACATGCCATTTGGGTGAAAATGGAATTTCTTTTCCATTTTTCATGGAAAATCACTTCAATCAAACATAGTCAAAAAGTAAAAATAAAGTTGAATTTTACTATTTAGTGTACCAATGTTTAGTAGAGTTGTATTTGGATTACTCATCTTCTAATTGTGTTTAGTCAAACCATCCTACTTCGATTTACTACAAATGTAGTCATTCCATCAAATATCATCAGCAAAATACATAATAGGATTGACGACCGTGGACAGATTGGCCAGATTTGCAAATAAATCAAGGTTGAATAGCTTGATTGTACGAAACTAAAGATGGATAGTCCAAATGCAGCTCCGTTAAAAGTAAAATGACCTGCAATGCATTTAACACAATCATTTTAAGATTTTCTCTCCTGTGAAAAAAAAAAAGGAAATTTTATCTTAATCATATTTTTGTCATATTGATTTTTCAATTAGAAAAGGAAATAGAGCTGATGAAATTTGATATAAAATATTCTTTAAAAGAAATCTAAGTTTTAAACCTTCAATGTCAACTTTGTTATATTTTAATATTATTATAATAATACTTTAATTTTCCAAAATTGCATATGTATATGTAAAGAGTATATAAAAAAAAATTAAAGAAAATGCTGATTAAACAAGCAATATGTAACATTTAGCCCATGTTTGTTACTCATTAAAATTTTCATTTCTATTCATTTTCAACCACACATTCTTCAATAAAATAATATTTTCCATCACATCAATAACTTTTCCTTCTTTTTCAACCACAAATTCTCCATCAATCTACTATTCCAGAATACATTCTTCCAAAATAATATGGATCAAACACACCCTTAATGAATTCTTAATCCCCTTTATTTAATTATACTAAACCGTATGTTATGTTGGTTTATTCATATTGTTGTCGTAGATTAACAATTATGTGACTCCAAGATACTTTTACATCAATTGTGAAAAAGATCTCAACAATAGAAATATTTTCTAAAATATGTTACTTTCTTGATCTACATTACGAACAAGGAAAGGTTTGGGATTGGAGCGCTTTACGACTTGTTTTTGCTCTCCTCTTTCTTCGAAGGGATTAATTTCTGGAATATTGGATGATAGCATCAGATATTCGAGAAGAATGTGACTTACTGAAGCAACTGAAAAACCCTAAAACTCATTCTTTTTATCTTCTCTTTGTTAGGAAAACTAATGATTTTTCTATTTAATTGCAAAAATATTTAAGAGGTTAGGAAAACCAATGATTTTTCTATTTAAAGGCAACATATTTAATTATATTAGCTATTTAATAAATATGAGTTAATTGAGTAGATATCAATATTGTTATAATTTGGGAATTATGAGAACTCTAATTTAGCAATATATAAAGACATTTTTTGTTATGATCTCCGATATACCAAATTATACATAGTTTCCCTTCTCCCTATCTGGAAGAGAGACAATAGCCTCATTGAGGAAATAAGACGATTTGGTTGAGGAGGATCATAAACCACACCCCTTTTGTTCATGTTCATCAGTACGTGATCGATTGTCGTAGTAATTTCGCAAAGTAAATCGTTCATAATGGATCCAGGTATATAACCTGAATTCGTGAATCCTAATATTCTAGCATAACGTAAATCTTAGGCTTTTGGTTATTTAATCTAGAATGTTTGCATCTAGATTTTGTTTCGGTTTTAGATATAATATATATTTATAGCAAGCGGTATCAGAGCGGTCATCGTTGTTAGATTATTAGGATTTGTGCATATTCTATTCCTATGGTGTTTGGATTATTTTTCTTAAATAGAATGTTTTGATTTTACGAAATTCCTTAAAGTTTGAGAATAATTGAGGTCGTTTTTTTTTCTTATCAATTTAAGATTCAAGAATATCTAAATTGGATTTTGATTCATAATATAATGATTGTTGGTTGTTCTTGATGCATTCAACCGTTGAATCAAGTTTCAATTTTGTGAAGAATTTTAAAAAAAAGGGGGTTTAAAATAAATTCAATCTTTGGTTTTGATTATTTCTTTTGGATATCTAGTATTTTTAATTAAATTGATTGAAGCAACGTGTTGCCAAAGTAACCACTGTTGTGTAGATTAGTTTGACTGAAAATACATAGATTCTTTGTGCAGAGTCATTTAAGCGAACTATGCTCAGCACAAAGGAAGACATAGTTTGGTCAAATAACAGCGCAACTACGATGATAAATGTGGGACAATTATAAAGACTTTTCATGTGAACAACAATCGGTCCAAAGAAAGGCTATTGTTTGACAAAATTGATTTTCAGTATTTGATCATTGTATTGAGAGTACCACTTACAATTAATTTCTTATTTCAAAGACTAGAAATTAATGTTGTACTAGGTATCTTGAAATGGATTCCAAATTTGGATTATTTGTGCATGTCTTATTTTTCTTTATTTTGTTCTCTATCCTGTTTCTGTTGCTACTGCTACAAACGTTTATGCCCAAGTTAACAACATCCTGATGCTAAGCGGGACAAACTTTAAGGTCTGGAAAGAAACCGTGGAGATTGTCCTCGGTTGTATATATTTGGATCTTGTACTTCGTTCAGATCAACCCACTTCTACTCCGGAAAACACCAATGAGGTTAAAATTGAGGGGTGGAATTGCTCTAACTGAATGTGCTTGATGATCATTAAACGGTCCATTACAAAAGCGTTTCAGGCTCTATTACTGAGAGCTAGAGCTTCAAGAAGTTTCTTGAGGAAATTGAGCAATATTTTGCTAAGAACGAAAAATCGGAGGTGAGTAACCTTTTGGCTAAACTCTTCGCGATGAAGCATAAGGACAAAGGGAACATAAGGGAGAACATCATGGAGATGTCCCATCTCACATCGAAACTCAAGTCGCTTAAGTTGGAGCTGTCTGAGGACTTGCTCGTGCACTTGGTTTTGATATCTCTTCCTACATAATTTGGGCAATTCAAAGTGAGTTATAACACTCAGATGGACAAATGATCCATCAATGATCTTATATCTTACTGTGTACAAGAAGAAGAGAGGCAGCATCGTGATAAGACTGAGAGTGCTCACTTGACATCAACCTCTCAAAACAAGAAAATGAATAGAGCTAAGGATACTGCGGAATGACCTTCTCAGTAGAAGAAACAAAAGAAGCAGGATGAGGAATTTGCCTGCTACTTCTGCAAGAAGTCAGGACACATGAAGAAAGAGTGTTCCAAGTACGCTACCTGGCGTGTAAAGAAGGGTATGCTTCTAACTTTCATTTGTTCTGGAGTTAATTTAGCTTCTGTACCTAAGGATACTTGGTGGGTAGATTCTGGTTGATTGTGGAGCCGACGGCCATGTGATACTAAAAGATTCATCTTTGTGAGCGACAACAATAAAGTTACAGTAGAGGCTATAGGGACTTTCAGATTACAATTAAATATTGGGTTTTATTTGGATTTGTTTGAGACTTTTGTTGCACTGTCCTTTAAGTGGAATTTAAATTCTATTTCTAGTTTGGACAAATCGGGCTTTTCTTGTTTTGGAAATAATAAAGTTAGTCTCTATTAAAATTTAAATTTTGTTGGTCTTGGTTATTTGATTGATAATCTATATATGTTTGATGTTATTAGTTCTTATAACGAAATACTGCAAACTAGTTCACGTGGTACAAAGCGAAAATTAAGTGAGAATTTCGCCACCTTATGGCACAAGCGCTTAGGTCATATCTCTAAGCTGAGAATTCAGAGGCTTATGTTAGATGGAATTCTTGAGCCTCTAGATCTAATAAACTTCCAAGTTTGTGTTGAGTCCATCAAGGGAAAATGAACTAATATTAGAAAATTAGGTGTACAGAGAGCTACAGACGTCTTAGAACTAATACATATTTATATCTGCAGTCCATTCCCTACGGTTTCTTGGAATGGACAACAATACTTCATTACGTTCATAGACGATTACTCTAGATTCGGTTACCTATATTTGATACACAAGAAGTCACAATCTTTGGACGTTTTCAAAGCAGAAGTTGAACTTCAACTTGTAAAGAAAATAAAGGCTGTCGATTTGACCGTGGTGGTGAATACTATGGAAAGTATGATGGATCGGGAGAACAACGTCCAGGACCCTTCCCTATTTTTCTCAATGAGTGTTGAATAGTTCCGCAATACACCATGCCGGTCAAACCCAGGATGAATGGTGTTGCAGAGCGACGAAATCGAACTCTTAAGAATATGGTAAGGAGTATGATTAGCCATTCCCCCTTGCCAGAGTCACTTTAGGAAGAAGCTTTGAAGACCGCAGTGTACATTCTTAACAGGGTACCGAGCAAAGCAGTTGTCAAAATCCCCTATGAGCTTTGGACATGCAAGAAGCCTAGCATTAGGAACTTTCACATTTGGGGTTGTCCAGTTGAGGCACGGCCTTATAGGCCACATGAAAGAAAACTGGACTCAATGATGGTTAGCTGCTATTTCGTTGGTTACGCTGAACGCTCTCAATGATATAATTTTTACAATCCTACATCAAGATCCTTCTTTGAAATGGAAAATGCGAGATTCCTTGAGGATATTGGGGGGGGGGGAAGAAAACATAAGGAATGTTGTCTTTGAAGAAGATCTGTTATTGACGACGATCAGGTCTCTATACCTATTGTTGTTCAAGATATAGTTTCGAAACTAGATGACAATGTTCAGGTTCCTATCCCTGATATTGTTACGACCAAGACAATAATGAGATTCTTCCTCAAGCACCACCTATAGAACAAACTCAACAACCTCAAGAAATGTCATTGAAGAGATCCACTAGGGAGAGAAGAAATGCAATTCTAGATGATTGTATCGTCTTTCTCCAAGAACATGAGGATAGATTTGGTTTAACGGAGGATGACCCGATCAAATTCCATCAAGCCATGCGCAGTTTTAACTCTCAGAAGTGGATTGATGCCATGAAGGATGAGATGAAGTCTATGGAAGACAATGACGTTTGGGATCTCGTCGAGTTGCCTAAAGGTATGAAGCCCATTGGTTGTAAATGGATATTTAAAATCAAGAGGGATTCAAAGGAAAATGTCGAAAGATATAAGTCTCCTTTAGTCGCTAAAGGCTTTACTCAAAAGGAAGGCATAGACTACAAAGAGACGTTCTCTCCGGTATCTTCAAAAGACTCTTTTAGAATAATAATGGCACTAGTGGCTCATTTTGATCTGGAGCTACATCAGATAGATGTCAAGACTGTGTTTCTCAATGGAGACATTGACGAGACGATTTGCATGGTACAACCAGAAAACTTTGTATCAGGAGATCCAAAGTCTATGGTCTGCAAGTTAAAGAAATCCATCTATGGTCTCAAACAAGCTTCCCGTCAATGGTATCACAAGTTCCATCAAGTCATCACCACATACGGTTTTGAGGCAAATGTTGTTGATGACTGTGTATATCACAAGTTCAGTAGGAGTAAATTTATCTTCTTATATGTTGATAATATTATGCTCGCTAGTAGCGACATAGGCTTACCGCACGAAACCAAGAAATTTCTTACGAAGAAATTCGAGATGAAAGATCTTGGGGGCGCTTCCTTTGTATTCGGTATTCAGTTACTGAGAGATCGTTCTTAAGGTATCCTTAGGTTGTCACAAAAGAGCTATATCGATAAGGTTTTGAGTATATTCAGCATGAAAGATTGTAAACAAGGAGAGACGCCTATTGCTAAAGGAGACAAGTTTAGTCTCAAACAGTGTCCCCAATAATGATCTTGAAAGAAAAGAGATGCAGAAGATTCCATATGCGTCAGTAGTAGGGAGTCTAATGTATGCTATAGAGTTTTGGGCAGATATTTGAGTGATCCAGGCATGAAGCATTGGAAGGCAGCCAAACGCATGATGCGTTATTTGAGGAGAACAAAACACTGCATGCTCACTTATCGGAGATCAGATAGTTTAGAGGTCATCGGACATTTCTGAGGATGTCTTGGTCTACAGGGAGTCATTTTTTATGTACTATATGTTTGCTCTAGACATTGGATTGTTTGATTTTTTGTAGAATAAAATTGATGGTTTATGATTCTGTTTTTGAGATTGCTTGTGTTTTCTATGTGAATGTTCGCGTTGCATTAAGAATTTTGGAATGATCTCACTAAAGAATAAAGAAGGACCGGTTGGAAATAGGCATGTCTGATATCACATTTAATGTAATTTTCATGCTATTTATTCATATTTGATCTATGTCATTAAGTGTATTGGTATGATGATCATCGTGGTTTAATCACGATTGTATTGTGATAAAAGTCGTGGTGGTTCCATTATTAGTATATAAGATGTACCAGATTTTTTAAAGAGAAGTCTAAGGATAAATAGCATACAGATGCGCGCTTGAAAAATTTGTAATATAATCGTTTTAGGAATAATATGTAGCCAAGTGGGAGATTGTTAGGAAAACCAACGGGTTTCCTAAATATTTAGGAGGTTAGGAAAACCAACGGTTTTTCTATTTAATTGCCTAAATATTTAAAAGGTTAGAAAAACCAATGGTTTTTCTAATTTAATGGCAGCATATTTAATTCAATTATATTAGCTTTGTTATAATTAGGGGATTATGAGAATTCTAATTTAGCAATATATAAAGACATTTTTTGTTATGGTTCCCGATATACCAAATTATACATAATTTCTCTTCTCCCCATCTGGAAGAGAGACGACGATCCCATTGAGAAAATAATGCGATTTATTTGAGGAAAATTACAAAACACACCCCTTTGTTCGTGTTCATCAGTACATAATCAATTGTCGTAGTAATTCCGCAACAGTAAACAATCGTTCATAACGGATCCAAGTATATAACCCAAATCCGTGAAACCTAATATTCTAGCATGATGTAGATCTTAGGCTTTTGGTTTAATCTAGAATGTTTGCATCTAGATTTCGTTTCGATTTTAGATATGATTTATATTTACAACACACTTGGATATAACCCATAAGATTGTTTGATTTTGGCGAGGACGTGTGCTTAACAATCATGCAATAAATATAGAACTTTTTACAAAAAATCTTTACAAACAATACATCGCACAACATCATTGAAAGATGGGGGAAAAATCCAATCGTGCACTGCCACGTCAAGTTCAGTACAAATTATGTAAATTTTTTCCTGTACTCACTGCTTTGTCCTTAATCTAACTTGTGAATGGCTACTTGATGAAGATACCAAGAAATGGGCTTGCGACTTTGTCATTTTGACCATGAACTGGTGGCGGCCTCCTGTGATTGCTTGGCAAGAAAAAATGACGTGATTTGGAACATACGATTGGTCCGTCCTTATTTGAACTTATAGCTTGTAGTCAAATTGAGCTTACTTGAATTTTCAAAATGACCCCATTTTCTTGCATGATTGGTCGATGTTCTACATGTACACCCCTCAAAAATATGTCTATTTCAGAACATGCCGTCGTAAACAACGCCGGCCCTATGCCCGAGCCAACTAGACAATGGCCTAGGCCTCAAATCTAAAGGGGCCTCAAAATTAAAAACACAACAGGCTAGAGAGCCCAATTAAGATACTAAGTTTTAAAGGAAGGATTAATTAAATATTCAGTTAACTATAATTTTTTTGGTCGATCCTAACTTGGTTTGATTTTATCCAAAATAAATTTATTTTATCAAGTTTAGTATACATGATTCATTACGCGCTACCAAATGAGCCTAATATTATTATAATATGGTTTAATTTGGAATCCACAACGAGTAGTTTACTTTAATTAGTTATAGCTTGAATTTGGTTTATTCAAATTATTTTTTTCTCGAGTCCATGATATGTCATTTATTAAAAGTTTTGGAATGAGTCCAATATTGATAGGATAATTTTTTATTTGATCTAAATTCATTATTTTCACTTTAGTTACTTAAAATCTCACATTTATAAAAAAGTTCTCGAATCAAAATCATTAGAATTTAGTTACGTTTTATCATTAAATATTTCTAACTCATCATGTTATCGTCTAAAATATATATTTCTCACTATTTTGTAATCTAGTGTCTAAAATTTGCACTTTTCGTAACTGAAATTCACTCCTCCTAACGAATCATCTTTACAATATTTTGAGGACTTCAAATTTAAAACTTTCTCGTGATTTCTAAATTGCACCTTACTTGAGTTTTCCCAAATAAAATGTTTGGAGTTTATTATTTACACTAATAATATTTTCTTAATCAACAAGATAATACTGCTAAATATTATGTTATACAAATCTTTCGAGTTGTCAAGATAATTTTTTTTTTTTTTTTGGCTATTCTATCTTTTGATATCAAGTTTTCATTTAAAATATAAATATAGTATTTATTTAAATATTTTTATACTTGTAAATAAATTTACGTTTAAGGGCCTCAAAATAATGAGTCATTTACTGGTCGTAAACGTGAAAGAATCAACAAACTCATTGATTGATTAAGGCTGTTGGTTTCTAAGCGAATATTGAATATTAAGAATTGATTTGAAAATTAAGCTTTCAATCGATCATGTAAGTTCTTCTTTTCTTATACATCCATCATAAAATTTCATCATTTTCATTAACCGATTGAACTTATCGACATTTATATGAGGTGTCAAAAGAGAATGGGTAAGTTTTCATTTTTTATTTGATTAAATTTTTTTTGATATAATCATATTTCGCAACATTATGCATATAAACTATTATGTACATATAGCACAATAATTACAAAAATATATTTGAATTTCGTGCTAGTTGGGTTAAGTGAGTCGTGCTGCACGTACGCTCACATTGATCAATTAAAAAACTTAAAAGACACTTATATTATAAGAAAAATATCATGATAAACTTTAATCGGGCGAAATAAGAATCAACTGTGAACAAAAGAACAAGTTTAAAAGAACCATCATCGTCGGCCTTAACAAGGATGCCAACTTCACAAAATCCTAGACAACATCCAATTGATGAACGACCTAGATCTTCTTCAATCTAACTCAGTTTATCTCTACTTCCACCGAAAAGGAAGATGCTCGGAGTATGCTCTCCCAGGCTCACCCTAAATCTATCCAGGCCCAAAATGGCTAACTACGTAACCTCAACCCGCGTGTGCGTGCACACACTGAGACACATACAAACAACACACATGTAAGGATCAGGACTAGGAAACAAATGATCTCAAAGTTGCAAGGATTGATGTTGTTTCATGATCTGCCGGCTGCCAAAGTTTTCTTATATCCTCACCATACAAGAGGTAAGGATCAATTATAAACGCGAAAGCCGTGAGTTTATTGGGAAGTAAGGAACGAGGATCGGAGCGTTTATTGACTTAGTTTTGGTCTTTTTTTTTTCTAAAGAAGGCACTTTCTGATGCTGGATGATAGCATCAGATATTCGAGAAGAAGATGAATTACTGATGAAGCGAAAAACCCCTAAAACCAAACCCATTTTGATCGGTTTTTGGATATTCTTGACGCTAAAAAAATCTATGAATCTGTAGGGCTATTTTATATTCTTGATTGGATGAGGATTTGTGATTTAATTGAAATAATTTGTTGATGGATACTTATAGTGAAAATATCAAGAAATGGTCAAGAAATTGTACTGAAGATATCAAATGTGGAATTTTTTTTCTTTGGTTTTGTCTTATTGGTGGGGAAAAATGTGGGGCCTTTAGTGCTTGCAGGGCAAGGGGAAAGGTGATGTGCATTGCACCTACTGGCTACTTTCTTAATTTATAGTCAATATTGTAAACTTCCCACCGGTTTCCTCTTGGCACTTGGCAAAAGCGGATCACCATCGAATTAAAAACAAAAGTTCAAGTCGGACTAATATGTAAAACAAAAATATATATTGCAGATGTAAAAGAAAAAATATATAATTGCACATCAAAAATGAAATGGGCTGAGGACCCGAACAATTAGAAGTAAACGCAACGTACGAGAGGAGGGCTTAAAGTCGTCAACACATTTGGCTTGGAAAATTTAAGAGTCTGCTTGGGAGTTCCAGAGTAATGATTATGAGAGTTTTTTAAAGTATCGATTTTGAGCGTTTTCGATTACGAGTGGTTTTAATAGTGGATTTTAAAACAGTCCAATCCATGTTTGGGAGTTTATTATCTATCGATATTGATAGTTTTTTAAGAAAATAAAATTACATATATATATTACTTAGCGAAATTTTGAGTTTGGTTTCTTGTTGCAATTTTTACTTATAAGTGATATTTTGCTTATATATAATTTTTTTACATATAAGTTAATATTTACCTTAACAAATTAAATAAATTTAAATATTTACTTAAAAATTATGTTAGTGTTTATAAACTTTATAAGTATAAGTTAATTTGTACTTTTAAATAATTTTTACACATAAATGATTTTTTTATATTTTATAAGTGATTATTTATTAGTAAGATTTTTATACAAAAAATAATTTTTTATCTTGTAAGTATTTTTTTAATTATAATATAGTTTTTTTACTTATGAATAACTTTTTTAGTTGTTATATTTTTATTTATAAGTTAGTATTACATAAAATATGTTTGTAGGAAAAATTATTTTATAAAGGGTAAAAGTATAAGAGAATTTGAAAAACAATAAAAAATCGCCAATTTGGTGGGATAAGATAGCCGATCGGAATTACACTACACCGTTTTTAGGTGATTTTTAATCCATCCAAAGTCGATGCCCAAAAATTCTAGTAAGCCCTGTTCTTTCAACCCTTCATAAACGTTGTCACCCAAAACCAGTCAAAATCGATGAAAATAAAACTCCTAAGCAGAACCTGTGGGTCCATTTGTTTTGTGTTTCAGTTTTAAGTTCATTTTCAATTTCATTTTTTAAGCGTTTGTCTTAAAATTTTCAAAAATGCGTTTGATTTTTTATTTTGAAAAATTATTTCTCAAAACATAAAACTAAAAAATAAGTTTGGTTTGAAATTTTAAAAAATTATTTATTATGAAATTTTACCAATGAAATTTGATTATTCGTCAAAAATAACAATTTTATGTTAACATATTATCATGTAATATTGCATTATAAAATTAATGAATCTTACACTATTTTTTTCTCACTATAAGATTAAAATAAAAATAAATAATAAATTGAGTTTAAAATATATGAAGTTAAGTAAAAATTAATGATGTAGACTGAAAATATTTTTATTTGTATTCATTTTTTTTTTAGAGTTTTTCTGTAAATAATCATTAAGAGCTTGAACTTTTTTTATTTTTTATTTTAATTTGTAAGTTGTAATTATTGAATTTATTTTTCTTGAATTTATTTTTTAAAATATTTAAATTTTATTTATGGAAGTTTATATTTTTATTTTTAAAAAATTTTAATTTTTAGAATTTTATTTAAAAGCTTGTTTTCCATGTTTTAGTATTTTCGGAATTTTCACAAAAAACACTCAAAACGTTAAAAAATGTGTTTTGGATTTTATATTATAAATTTATCGTTGTTTTCAAAATAAATTTTCAGAAATGTCAACTCAAACACATTTTCAATATCTTGTAAAATCGAAAACTGGAAACAAATTGAAAACTGCAAATCAAACGCACTATCAGCATCCATACCTAAATCTTCTCTCAAAAAGCAGCGGCAAAAATAATAATAAGGATGATGCACACTATTTTTGATATAGCCATGGATCCTATTGAAAGGTAATTTTTTCGTAAATAGATTTTGTTTGAAAAGTAATAAAAGAATCCTTTTCATTGACCAGCAAGCAATTGCGTATGCAAGTCTCTAATTTGCGTTAATTTTCCCATTGAAATTGCACATGCTTGCTTGGGAGTTTCGGTGTGTCACTTATCAGCGTTTTTTAATGTGCTGATTTTGAGTGCTTATGAGCATATCAATTTTAAATGATTTTAGTAGTAATTTTTAAAACTATCCAATATATGTTTGAAAATTTATTATCTATCGGTTCTGAAAGTTTTTTAAAAGAATAAAATTACATATATGTCATTTAGAAAAAAAATTAGTTTACAGTTTCTTATATGATTTTTTTTTTTACTCATAATTGATTTTTTGCTTATAGGTGATATTTTTTTAAAATAAAATTATATATTTATTTGAAATTTTAAGTTAATATTTTTTATTTAACCCTGTTTGATGGCCATTATTTTTAGAAAATTGTGTTTTAAATAGTGAAATTTTGAAGAATGTGGGGTTAAAAGGGAAAAATAATTTTGAATTTACGTTATTGTAAATTCATGATTGAAAAAGAATATGTGAATTAAAGAGTTTTAAAATAATGGTTATCAAATAGTGATTATAAGAAAATTTTATAATGATAAATTAATTTTATATTTTTAAATAATTTTAAGTGAATATTTTTACTTATAAATAAAATTTTATATGTTATAAGTGAATTTTTGTTTTTATTTAGTAGTGTTTTTATTTTATAAACAATTTTTTTTTTACATAAAAGTGATTTTTTAGTTGTAAGTAATTTTTTGCTTATAAATAATTTTTTTATCAATATTTTTATTTACAAGTTATTTTTGAAGAAAATATGTGGGTTAAAAATAATTATTTTATAGATAGTAAAATTAGAAGAAAATATAAAAAATGTCAAAACTCATCGATTTGTTAGGTTGAGAGAATCGATCAAATGAGATTATGAAAATAAATATTCTTGCATTTATTGCTTCGAAAAGGTACTTTTGGAACACCAATAGGCATTAAGTGAAAGATACACTACACCAATTTTAAGTGATTTTCAAATCATTTAAAATTGGTGCCTAAAATAATTAGTTAGCAGTGATTTTTCCAACTCATTATAAATGGTGCTACCCAAAACCGATGAAAGAAAAACCCAGTGTATTCTTGAAAATAATTATTTTATAGAGGATAATATTTGTTGATCTTGACATGTATTTATACTAGATTCTAATTCGACACCAAACAGTGGCTTACCAAATTATAATTGTAATAATATTTAACAATATTAGTTAATTTTTATATTTAAATCTCTAACTTTTCTACGTCACATTTTTTATTAACCTTTAATAAATTAGCACATTTTGACTCTAACGATGATTTCTGTTCAAATGGTTTCTTAACATGCTTTGAAACAAGTGGTAAATATTTTGTAAAGCATTTATATTTGTTATATTTTTTTATTAATTAAAAAATGAGGGCCTTTTTATGCCCTTTTAACAGATTTATTGGATGAAATTGTCATTAGTGATAATATGTGTTCGTTTATAAATTGTTGAAGATATGACGAACAAAAAAAATGGAGATATAGTACATTAATGAAAAAAGTTAATGACCTTTATTGCAATTAAAATATGATGAAGTTAAAAAAAATTCTTGATGTGCATATTATTATCGTTAATAAAAAGGGTACTTTTCAGTGAAATTAACAAAAATATTGTAATATTACAATTTTCCATGAAGCGTAATCATTACTTGGTAGGCCATGGGTGCATAACTTTTGAGGCAAATATTGAAGAATAATGCTACTTGTAAATAGGTTTGGACAAAAAAAATTCAAAAAATCGATCAAACCAATCAAACCCAACCAATCCAAGCCGATTTGGGTCAGTTGACACATGTAATTGGTTTGGTTTGGTTTTTTTTTTTTTGAAAAACCATGGAGGGTCGATTCTTTCATAATTTGAAGTCTCAAACTGTCGGTTAATCAAACCGACCAAACCCACTTACATGTTTACCTTTTTTGTAAGAAAAATAAAAATCAAAAGATAAGTCATAATTTCATAACCATATCTCAATTCCCTCCGATCTATAATGCTGCTGGTAAGTAACAGCAGTGTGAATTTTCTTTTACAGGCTCATTATATTATATTTAGCATATTTTTCCCTATTAAAACAGTTATGCTACATAATGCATAAAAAACAACAAAATTCTTAAGTTTTTTCTATCGATGTCTATTAACTTGATTTTATCATTAGTCAAAAATTATTGCAATATAAAATTATTTAGTTATCTTAGTTCTTGTAATTTAAGTGGGCCCAAAACCTAGATGAACTTTAAAATAACCAAACCAAACCAAACCGATTTTAATTTGAATCGGTTCGGTTTAAAAGCTAAAGTGAGTTGGTTTGGGTTGTAATCCATCCAAACCGACTAATTTGATGTTGATTTTGGGTTGGAGTCAAAACCGACCCAAACGAAACCGTGCCTAGACCTACTTGCAAATAATGAAGTTACATAAAAATTTACATACAAATGAGGTGTCAAAAAAAGAGTGTAGGATTTTTTCTTATTTGGTTGAAGATATTCCGACCAAATCATATCTCACCACATCATGTATATATAATTATGTAAACTATTATATACATATAGCAGAATCGAATTTGAAGTGTTCTAACAGAAGATTCATTTTTTACGAGATGGTTAGTTGGTAAGTTAGACAGCTCATCTAATCAAGTCTATCGTTGACATTGTCATGGCCCCAAATACGTTTGATTCTTTTTCTTTATTTCATCGTTATTTTTTAAAAATTTAAATCTAAAAAAAAGGAGAAAATTAGCTCCTATTTGGTGCCCATTGTTTTAAAACTTTTTTGTTAAATGATTTTTTTCAACTACACATTCACATAATAAATTATTCTGCACGTAAATTCAAATTTTTTTCCTTATCTTTTAACCACGCATTTTCTTAAAAATACTATTCAAAATTTTTAAAAAAAAATAATGAGCACAAACAAGGGCTTAGGTTAGACATTCACTCTAACCTTGTAATCTGAAAAACGATAAATAATAACTATCATACTTTAAGAATTCAATTTCAAAAATATAAAACTTGTAGAATTTTTTCAAAAATCAGGTCATAAATCAATATTATATTTCCTAAAATTTGCCTATATATGTATTTATATGAGAGAATAAAGTAATAGAAATCGAGAATTAAAGGATAATTGATCATATTCTCTCTCGTATTATTACTTACTAAAAAAAGTTTAGTTATATACCTTACTCCCTAACGTTCTCACACATCTTAAAACAAAAATAGAATCTTTCGTGATTTTACCAAAAAGATAAATCATAATTAAGCCTAATATATTCTATAGTTTCGAGTTAGCATGTAAAATTTAAAAATGTGACCTAAAATATGTATCTTTAGAAATTGTAATTTCGTGCGAAAACTATGACTTGAATTCAAAGGAGAAAGTTTCATTTAGGGCGCAAGGAAAACATTGAATGTGATTATATCCATCAATTAATACCTTTACGTTCGGGATTAGTTTGATAATATGCATACTTACTATACATGTATTATTTTATAATATAATTTTAAATATATTGTTTACATAAATATACTACTATATTTAACACTTGATTTTTGAATAAAATTTGTAATGACCAAATTAATGGTAATGAAATCTTAAACCATGGTTTCCCCTAATTTTCTCATCTGGAGAAACCTACCTTTGGTTCGTTTGACGATTATTCCTATCGTTACTTTTTTTTTTTTTTTTTTT
>CAIGRP010115890.1:0-15172 GCA_903798385.1 Fraxinus cuspidata | reverse complement strand
TGGGAAAATAAGAATATCAAGAAAAATTGAAAAACGCCCTCTGACAACAACAAATGGAAAAATTTCCTTAGCAACCCATATCAAGAAAATTGGAAAATTCCCTAGAAATTAACTTCTCCATTTTTTTTTTTTAACCAAAATGCTCAAATTATAAAATTTCACACCAGTAATGAGTTTATTTGAAATTTTTCTTTTCCAATAATGAAAAATATTGCCGTACCCTATGAGGCAATGGGGGAAATGTCCATTCATTCTTGAAATTAGCATATTGAACCGTACATAGAGCCTTGATTTTTTCAATGACCAAAATTGTTCTTTATGGACTTCCCGTTATATTGTGCTTACTGGGCCTAGAGATCTTCTATATATCTTCTTCTATTTATATCCCAGAAGCCACAGAGCCAGAATTCGATTCTCTACTGAAAGTTGTAAGAAGAAAAGGAGATAAGAAGATGCCGATGAATACGTTGGAAGCAACGATATCAACATTTGATGGGGTTTTTGAGAAATTTACAAGTGAATCGACAAATTACAAAGCCAATTTCATCGTCTTCTTGGCTGACAAAGACCCATCCACCAATCTTAGCTGGTGCCCGGGTAAAATTCAGTCCATATATATGATAATTCTATCTTTAATGTATGCAGTTTTGGGTGGAGAGAAAATGAATTCGAGGGAATTGAATTGCCCATAATTGTTTTTCTGGGAATTGTCAGTGTTTGGATTTGTATAATTTTTCAACCGAAAAATGTTAAAATTTTGGATTTTGGTGTTTATTTGACTCTATTTTCCATGGAAATTATCGAAGCGAAAAAAAATTACAATTAGGGATAAACTTTGATTCAATTGCCAAAAAAAATTAAAACAAGCTGGAAAACCAATTCAATGAAAACCTGGAAAAAGTGGTCACGGGGGGTTGGGGGGAAAATGTTTTGCCAAGAAAAATTTGGCTATCAAACAAAATAAAAAATAAAAAAATAAAAAGTAAAATTGGAACTTGGAATGGAAAATAGGATGAATCAAACATGGCCTAATTTTGGAGTGTGGAAACTACAGTTATCTGACATTGTACCGTATACAGTATATATATTTAAAATTGCTAGCATAACATGGCCATGAAATGGTGATTATATGCTATTTGTCATCTTGATAATTTCATTGAAATTAATAATGTCAATTTGTGTCGGGGGTGTGATGGTGACCTGATTCTGACATTCTCTTCATCCTTTTTGGTCCTTGTGGCTTATGTACCATGTATGTAAACTAGTATGATAGCATAGTTCATATGTAGTTCCTCTGTAATAACTAAAAATGTGGTTTAATGTTCAGGTTCATCCTTTTCCTTACTCTGGCCTTAGTATTGGGTGAATTCTACAGTATGCATTAGATTGAATCTGTTTTTCCTTCTCTTTCAAACTAGAAACAAAGTATTTAGTCTAAATGATGACAATAGTGTTTTCATGTAATCTCAAATCTTCACTGCTAATATCTCTTGGTTCTTTATTTGTTTCCTGGTTTTTGGCTCCGATGAGTCAACTTTACCCGAAATTTAAGTTGCTTAATGAAGTGTATGCATGTTCAGCGACGACATCCACGAGTACATGAGTGATCAAACTTCACTTGTTTTGACAAAAAGAAAATGAATCTTGTTAGTTACTTTTGTTGGATGAATAATGGGTTCTTTTGTCATTGAATTGAAGGTTTCAATTGAAATTCTTTGTCTTTCTGAAAAGTCAATTTCCTAACGGGGATGAATTTGTATTTTGGCTTCAAGGTTTTATCTTTTTAATTTTTAAATCCCAGAATATCAATATTGAAATTGAATAGGCAAAGATGTCTGTGAACAAAATGTTTCAGTTATTTAAATTTGGTCCTTTTATTGGGACTACAATTTTTTACGACATTCTACAATTAAATCTCCATTTCCTTGTTGCTTCTCTTTTATTGCACTGTGTATTGATGGCACAATACTGAAACATCTATGCTGCAAAAGTAACATGCAAGCTAATCATGTTCAGCAGCAAAAGACCCATGATGAGACCTACGACGCGTAACTACACTTTTTTTTTTATATATATTTGTCCCGTGCTCTTTGTTTGCTTCGTTCTGCATTTGTAGGGAAGGTGAAGGGAAAATTGAGGATGGGGAAAAATTTGAGAAATAGTTATGAAGAGGACGATACGAAAATAAAATATGTTGATCATTTTCTTGAAGATTTTATTAGCACATATGACAAGCATTTAGGCTTTTCCTAATTTTAGTATTGGGTTAATTTTGTTATGTGATTATTCATTTGTCAATTTATTATTTATTGATTTAATTATTTTTATTTTGAATCATGCTACATGGCCAGGCTTAATGACAATAAAGCATTTCCAGACTACACTTGGCAGTTTTTCATTGGAGAATGGCAAAAAAAAAAAATTTATAAAAACACTCAATCATGGGTTGTCACACCAGTCTATTTTTTTTTTTTTCCATGCTCGTTCAGCATTAGTGTTTTACTTTTATGTTAGGCCCTCGTTTGTCTACTATTCTCCAAAATCTTTTTTTTTTATAAAACTCATTTTCAACCACACATTCTCACGATAAAATATTTTGCATGTAAACCCAAACATTTTTCTTACTTTTAAACCTCTCAATCTCTAAAAAATTACTATTCAAAAATTCATTTTTCCCAGAAAAATTCTTTTGAATGGGTGTCGAACAGGGGCTAGAATTTAAGTTATGTTTTATTATACGGGTTTTCAATATCATTTACATTTATCAGGAAGCATGTTTTTAAACTTTATAATTTTTTTGAAATTATTTTATTGGTTTGGTTGATGAGGATTAAGCCTCAAGCTCATGTCTCGCCTCATAAAGGTAAATGTCTTGCTACTTGAATGAGCCTTTTTAGTCATTGGATGTCTATGAAGCTCAAATTTTTCTCCTTAATATAGATAGCAAGTGACCTCTACGATTTCACGATAATTTTTACTCGATCCGTTGGTTCTTTGTTTCCTCTCTCTTTCTTTCAAATTACTAAACTGAGTCGAAGCTTCAGGATTCTTGTAACTGTGCCCACCTTTTTTTTATTTTTTTCCTGCTTTGAGTTACTGGTACACCTACATTATGACAAAAAGATGTCTGGTTTTCTTTATTCAGATTGTGTGAGAGCTGAGCCCATCATATACAAGAAGTTAGAATCATCACCAGACGATGTGACACTGCTGAAGGCTTATGTCGGAGATAAACCTACATGGAGGAATCCCCAGCACCCGTGGAGAATGGACTCAAGATTTAAGCTCAAAGGAGTTCCAACATTAGTCCGCTGGGAAGATGGTGCGATAAATGGTCGTCTGGAAGATCACGAAGCACATCTTGAGCACAAAATTGATGCCCTCCTGTCTGGGAAGTAAATCTTGTGATTCAAATCAGTTGGTAAGAATAATGTGTTGGAAAATCATCTTTTCTGGAAGACAATTCCCAGTCCCAGAAAATGTTGAACTGTCTTCTAGGTATGGACTAGTTGATTTCAGGTTGCATGTCTAAAACAGTGATTTAAAATTCACTGAATCTAGAGAAATTCTTTGTTATTCCTTTCTTATGTAATTTTGGTTTAAGGGTGATTTTGCCTTTTCACGTGAACTTGGGGGGGTGGGGTGTAAGTAAATCATATTTTAATTGCAATTAAGGATTCGCTCATTTTTACTCTTATATCCTCGACTTTTTTTTTTTTTGTCAAATTCTTGTATCAATCTTCTATTAAACTGTACATCTCGTGATGGTTTCTGTCTAAAAAATTTGCTAGGAGAACGTAAAGACTTATCTGTCTTTCTTATTTTTTCAATAATAATCAAAATATATTAAAATAATATAAAATTTTGACAAAATATTTGTTCCTCATTTCAATATATATTAATAGAATATTTGCAAAAAAGGTCTATCATAGACAGGGTAGGGTGTTAGTTAAATAAAGGTTAAGGATAAAAATTCGATTAGAATGAAGTTAAGAAAATAAGTGGTAAAAGTGAACAAACATTGAGAACTTTTATTATAATTAAAATGTGGTGCGTTAGTAAAAATTATGATTTAAATATAATTATTCATGAACTAATCCATCATTATGGATAGAATTCATCGTCAAGGAACATTTAAGCCTAAAAATGAAATGAGCAGACAATTAATGCTGCGGGAAAAATGTTGGAGATAGAAGTGTAAATGAGATATAAGTTGGAGATGCTACTGCAATTTATCCTATTTTCACAAATATGAGATTAACTTGCAATTATTTTAAAATGTCTTACCATACATGCACAATAATATGTACATACTAAAAGAAAAATACCTTACATGCAAAATAAAAAGAGAAATCATTACTATAAACGATGACAATTTAAACCATATTTTATTTTAAACAATCAAGAAAATATAATTTATTCTAATAATATTGTTTGAAAACTCTTATATAACTTTATAACTATTAACTCGGTAGCCAACCATTGTTGCTAGTGTGATTCAGTGTTTTAGTCGAGTTTTGGTACATTCAGTCAACAATTACGGATATATCCCCTGTTTGAATCATATTATTTTTCTCGTTCTTATTCTTCTACTCATTTTCAATCACATATTTTTCAAAAGATAATATTTTCTATCACATAAATAATTTTTTTTTTCAACCACATATCCTCCATCACGTCAACAGTGAAAATGTATTCTTACTCCCAAAACGTACACCAAGATAATGTATCAATACAGGAACCAGCAGATGTGTAACAAATTATTTCAATTTTAAGGTAATTAATGTAAATCAAATCAGTGATCTCTCTCTCTCTCTCTCCCTTTTCTACGCCCGCCCGCCCACTCACCCACCCACCACGCTCAGAAAATGTGTGTAGTGTCTGCATGTACTCACAGGCACTACCTGCGTAAGCTGCTAAGTCCCACTAACGGCAGTGTTCTTTATACATTATACGTACACACATGCATATAGAAGCTTATATATGTATTCATTTTAGTGTTTTGGGTTCTTATCTGATATTTTCTTTGCCAATTTTGTGTTCAGTCATTAAAATCAAGAAGCGGTTAAACAAGTAATAGGGCGTTCCGTGTTCATCGTGTATTTACCTATTTTTTCCAAACGTGGGTTTCTCCGAAAATTCAAATATTCAATGCAGAGCCGTTAATTCGCTGGCATTATGTTCCCGTTACCAAAATATTAGGAAAAATTCAAACCCAGGTCTATTTATATTCTCTTGATTCTGTAACGACTCTGTTTTTAAGTCTTCATATCAGTTCCCATTTTTTAGGCGCTCTTGAATTTTTTTGATTTTGAAAATCAAATACGTTTCAAGAGTTATCTTGATCGTTGAACACTTAAATTTTTGCTACACACGATATTGCAGGTTTTGGCAAAATGGCAAACCAAATCAGGAATCAGAATCAAAACAGGAGCCAAAATCAGAACCCGAATGCTAACAGAAATCCAAACCCTGAAGAGGATTTCAACTTGAGGGAGACCTCGCCGTCCCTCGGTGGTGGAAGGGTGTCCGGCAATGACCGGGCTGGGACGGCGTTCGACCTGGTGGAGGAAATGGACTATCTGTATGTGAGAGTGGTGAAGGCCAAGGAGGTGCCTGCAAAGGATGGGAATGGCAGCCCGAGCCCTTTTGTCGAAGTAAAACTTGGAGGGTTTAAGTCTGTTACTAAGCATTTTAGTAATGTGCCTAACCCGGAGTGGAATCAAGTTTTTTCGATCTTGACAGGTCGAATTCAGGTTCCGCTTATTGAGATATCGGTGAAGGATAAAGATAGAAGTGGTGATGATTTGGTCGGAATGCTTGTAGTTGATATCACTGATGTTCCGAAAAGGGTTCCACCCGATAGTCCTTTGGCCCCGCAATGGTATAGGCTGGAGAATGCAAAAGGCGAAAGGGTAACAGGAGAATTGATGCTAGCTGTTTGGTTGGGGACACAAGCGGACGAGGCATTCCCAGAGGCTTGGCAATTGGATGCCTCGACCATTAGTGGCGATGGTGTCACGACTATTAAGTCCAAGGTGTATTTGTCACCTAGACTATGGTATCTTAGAGTTAACGTGATCGAGGCTCAAGAATTGCAACTTTGTGACAAGAATAGGCAGCAGCCAGAGATTTTTGTGAAGGCATGTATTGGGAGTATGATGTCGAGGACTAAAATTTCTCAAAGCAGGAATATATGTCCATTATGGAATGAGGATTTAATGTTTGCTGTTGCAGAGCCGTTCGAGGAACAGTTGGTTGTGAGTGTGGAGGCCAAAATAGGACCAAATAAGGATGAATCTTTAGGCAAGTGCATGATTCCTTTACAGGGTGTAGAGAAGAGGTTGAATTTCAGCCCTCCTATTGGTAGGTGGTATAATCTAGACAAGCATACAGTTTCGGGGGATGGGAAGAGTAACGTCATCAAGTTAAATAGCAGGGTTCACTTGAGGATTACTTTGGATGGTGGGTACCACGTTCTTGACGAGTTAACACACAACAGTAGTGATCTTAGGCCAACGGCTAAGCAGCTATGGAAGCCTCCCATTGGGGTGCTCGAATTGGGGATTTTAAATGCCAAAAATCTGTCGCCAATGAAGACTAAGGATGGCCAAGGAATGACAGATGCTTATTGTGTGGCCAAGTATGGCCCAAAATGGATTAGGACAAGGACAATTCTCAATAGTTTTAATCCAATGTGGAATGAGCAGTACACGTGGGAGGTTTTTGATCCATGTACTGTAATAACAATTGGTGTGTTTGACAATTGCCATTTACAAGGACAAAATGCAGGAATAAATGATTCAAGAATTGGAAAGGTAAGGATTCGGCTGTCTACACTCGAGACTGATCGTGTTTACACTCATTTGTACCCTCTTATAGTGTTGTCGCCTTGTGGCATGAAGAAGATGGGTGAAATTCAATTGGCTGTGAGGTTTTCTTGTTGTTCGTTGTTCGACTTGCTACAAATGTACTCGCAGCCAATGTTGCCAAACCTTCATTACCTTCACCCTCTCACTTGTCACCAGATTGATAGTTTGAGGTATCAGGCTACTCAAATTGTCTCCATGAGGCTGAGCCGTGCAGAGCCGCCATTGAGGAAAGAGGTAGTGGAGTATATGCTTGATGTGGGCTCGAACATGTGGAGCATAAGAAGAAGCAAAGCCAATCATTATAGAATTGCTGGGATCCTATCTGGCTTCATAGCATTTTGCAAATGGTTTGAACAGGTTTGCACTTGGAAGAACCCTTTCATTACAATCCTTGTTCACATCTTGTTCCTGACATTGGTCTGTTTTCCGTGGATGATTTTAAGCACTATATTTCTATACATTTTCTTGATTGGAACGTGGAATTACCGAGGGAGGCCTAGACATCCTCCTTACATGGACGTTAGGTTATCTCAAGCAGATACAGCACACAACGATGAACTAGATGAAGAGTTTGATACTTTCCCAACATCTCAAAAGAACAATGATGTTGTAAAAATGAGATATGACAGGCTAAGAGTTGTTGCTTCGAGGGTTCAAACTGTTGCTGGGGACTTGGCTACTCAGGGAGAGAGGTTTTATAATCTACTAAGCTGGAGAGATCCAAGAGCTACGGCTCTGTTTCTTATCTTCTGTTTAATTGCTTCTATCGTACTATATGTAACACCTCCCAAAGCTGTGGTTATCATCATCGGGTTTTACGCAATGAGGCATCCTAGGTTTCGCGACCAGCTTCCCTGCTATCCTATAAGTTTCTTGAGGAGATTGCCTGCAAGAACTGATAGCCTGTTGTGAAAAACTGTGTTTAGGCAGACATAAAATCAGTTGTCTTTTCCTTCTTTTTGTGTTTTGAAGATAATTTATGCAATATGCAAGACTTTCAGAATTGCTTTGTTCATTTCTTGTTGTTAACACATTCGCATAATGTTTTAGATTGAGTTCGACATCTTCTTGAGCCTCCACCAGCAAAATGGTTAATTTGAAAAATACTGGCAATTCTTACTGAAATTATTTTTGTGACCAACTTTGGAAGGCCAATTATTGAAAGGATTTGAATTGAAGGAGACGGCCCAGATTCTTATTCTGGCTATAGTATAGTTCTAGACTGCTATATTTGCAAATTCTTGCTGAGGCGTCTCAGTTGCCATCTACAAATTCAAACAAGCCATTTCTCATAACTCAATTTTTCAAATCTATTCATGACTTAGGCCGTTTAATATGTATTCGAGCTTTTCTTGTGAAAATCAAATATCTAGCATTTACTGATAATTGGTTGTCTTTTAACCAAACAACACATGACAGAGAGGGCCCTTTCTTTGTGTGGCTACAAATTAAATCCTGCATTGCCACATTCTGCATGAAATTTTGAAGTAAATATGTTAGAGATTGTGACTTTGTCTACATTGTCAAAATCAATCCCAATCAGATCAAATATGCACTTAGAATACAAATAGAGACGGATGTAAGGAGACAACACAAAGTATAGTTTCTTGTGCTGATAATCTAAACATGTCAATCTTGAGCGTATAATAGACTCGAATAGTAGATTAATTACTATGATATCAAGAAAATTGTAATCTTGCTCAAGTTGAACACAAGATGAAAGAAGACTCGGAACAGTATTTAATCTCAAAAATTCTGAAATTGTTTTTTTTTTTTTTTTTATCTCTTCCAAACTCTCCCAAATTTTCTGTCTTAAATTTTGTAACTTATTTGCATTCTGCTATTTTCCCTGTGAAATATGTTAGTTATGTGGGTAATATATGTCAAAGTGTCAAACTATCATGCATTGCTGATGTTTGTAGAACATGTGATTTCTCAACATGTTTAACCCCATGCATATTATATGCCACATCTAATTGCAAAGTCAGTTGCTGTGATATGTTGATTGTATCAAAATAGTCCTTGGAGGTCTGATGAAATGCTCATGTTGTGCTTAATTGAAGATCAGTGTTTCCAGATGAAATTCGGGTTTGAATTATAAGCACTCTTCTTGTCCAAATTCAGCCAAATTTTGAAATATCTCTGTTTTTTGTGGCAATCCGTGTCTTGGCATATTGCCATAAATGTAATCGCAAGAATTAGGGTTTAATTCTTTATGTTCTCAGATAGAGTTAGTGTAATCGCCATAAACATTGCAGGGAGCTCTTACCTGAGCTCACATGGATGAATGATAGTTACTGCTGAACCATGTAAAATTCTTGAATGTTCTTTCCCGTCCTTCAATGTAAATGTGGTTGCTTGATTAGTTTGCTAATACACGAGTTAGAATCTATGTTTGGGGTCATCGAGTTTGCTATTTTATTAAAGAAAGTTAAAATGTTTTCTGTTTTTCTTGCAGTGTAGTTCAATATTAAACATGCCGTATGCGAGTTACAAAGTAGAGTAAATTCAATGACAGACCTTAAACTAGAAATCAGTAACATACATGATTTCATTTATTGGAACAAACTTTTACTAGTACATGAACATATACTTAATATGGGAAATAGCTAATAAACCGAAAAGGTGAGACATTATCAAACTGGCCTTTGATATGTTGGATCAGAGCATACTATCTGTTCGAGCTGGCAATCTCTTGAAGAAATTGCTGGGAACAGATGGTAACTTGCTCCTAAACCTGGGGTGCCGCAGCATATACAATCCAGAAGCTAAAGCCACAACTCGAAATGGAGTCGCATAAAGAACCACCGATGCACAAAGACAGAATAGAATGAATAGGCTTGTTGCCCTGGGGTCTCTCCAGCTAAGAAGACTCTGAAATCTCTCCCCCTGTGTGGCTATGTCTCCCACTACTGTCTGAATTCTGCCTGCTACACTTCTTAGCCTATCATACCTCATTCGAACAGCATCGTGTGGCCTAGAGGTGGGGAATGTGTCAAATTCTTCATCAAGCTCATCAGGATGCACTGCTTCTGCCCAGGAAAGCTTTGTGTCCATATGAGATGGGTGCCTCGGTCGATACCTATAGTTCCATAGTCCTATGAGGAACATGTAGAGACAGACCGTTGGGAGTATCAACTCTGGGTACCAGATCAATATCAGAAATAGAATATGGACTAAAACTGATGTGATCGGGTTCTTCCAGTGAGAAACATCGGTAAACCATCGATTCATAGATATCATACCGGAGAGAAGTGACATGATTCGGAAGAAGTTAGCCTTGCTTCTTCTCATACTCCACATATGGGAATCTACATCCAGCATGTACTCCACCACCTCTTTTCTCAATGGAGGTTCTGCTCGACCAAGCCTCACAGCAACAATATTCATAGCCTGGTATCTCAAGTTATCTATTTGATTGACTGTGAAAGGATGTAAATAATGCATCTTGGGCAATAATGGGTGCCCGTAAACATATATCATATTAGCCAGAGATAAGCTAGTAAATCTAATTGCAATTTTGAGCTCACCCATTTTCTTAACCCCTGATGGGTGCAATACAAGAAGAGGATAAGAATTTGTATAGATTTGGTGAGCTTCCAGGGTTGATAGTCTTATGCGTACCTTCCCAATCTGTGAATCTCGCGATCCACCAGCTCCAAGCTTGCCACTTCCTAAGTGACAATTGTCGAAGATCCCCAATGATATGACTGTACATGGATCATAGACTTCCCAAGTGTACTGTTCATTCCATTTGGGACTGAAATTGTCGAGAATAGTTCGTGTTCGAACCCATTTCTGGCCATATTTGGCCACACAGTAAGCATCTGTAGTTCCTCTGCCATCCTTCATCTTCATAGGGAGAAGCCCTTGTGCACCTAATATTCCTACTTCTAGTATTCCTACCGGTGGCTTCCAAAGCTGCTTTGCTGTTGGGCGTTGATCGCTTATGTACAATGTTGATTCATCCAGTACATGATATCCACCTTCAAGACAAACCCTCAAGTGTATTCTGCTTGAAAATTTGAGCTCTTGCCTCCTGTCAGCTTCCAGGACACCAAACCCATACTTTTCAAGGTTGAACCAGCGAGAATGCACCGGTCGGTGGTCTAGTCGCTTTTCAAAAGTAAAAAGAGGTAGAGCTAATGTTCCCAACACATCTTCTTTTGAAGGGTGAACCTGATCCTCAATGGTTAGTACAAGCTGCTCCTCAAATGGCTCGGCAGCTACAAACACTAAATCTTCATTCCACATTGGGTTTGCAGTTCGAGTTGGGCATATACCAGTTCTGAGCACTTGATTTCCCACCTGGACTTTTACAAATACTTCTGGGAGACGGCTTCTGTCGTTAGGAATTACATCCTGAGCTTCAATCACATTTACTCTTAGATACCAAAGTTTTGGTGAGACATAAACCTTGGACCTGATGTTGAAAACTCCCTCTCCATGGACAGAAGCAGCATCAGCATGCCAAGAATCTGTAAATGCTTCATCAGCTTGAGTTCCTATCCAAACTGCAAGCATAATATCTCCCCTCACCTTCCGTTCCCCACGTCGATCCTCCAGTCTGTACCATTGAGGAGCCAAGGGGCTATCAGGTGGAACCCTTGTTGGCACCTCATTCAGGTCAAAAACCACCCTCCCAAAGTAATCATCTCTTCCCACCGTCTCTTTGTCCTTCACGAAAACTTCTAAAACTGATGATTGGATACGCTCCTTAGAAAATGCGTACACTTGGTTCCATTCAGGATTCGTCTTCCTTTCTAAACTTTTTGTTCTTCCTTTATAGTTACCAAGTTTCACTTCAACATAAGGATCACAACTTCCAGTGACAGGGCTAGGTGGAAGATCTTTGGCCTTAACTACTCGAACATAAAGATAAAACATTTGCTCAACAAGGTCGTATGTGCTTGATGTTCTTTCACCATTTATCAAGCCTCTTCCTCCATAAGCTCCACCATTCGTCCATTGCTCACCTAGCTGGGGACTTGCCTCTTTCACCTCATACTCGTCTTGAGGACTTGGATGAGGTTGTGGATTAACTGGGCGCTGCATTGTTGATTGGATACCTTCTGGTTTCCTCCTCAGTGAGAGACGCGGTTGCTGCATAACTTGATGTTTTTGAACGTGATGAATAGTTTCTGCTCTAATTTCGTCAAGGTCTTCGATCGCAACCTTGGGCTTCTGCACTTGAGAATCGTTACCTGATTCAGTTTTAGTTTTATCACTTTGTGATTCAGGTGAGGAAACTGCACAATTCTCGGTCACTTGTTTAGCTTTGACAGTTTTTACAATAGATGCTCGAGTAGGAGAAAGAGCAAGAGGTGAATCAGTATGGTGTGTATTTTCAGAAATGGCTAGTTTAGGAGGATTAGGATGTGCTGGTGATGATTGTAGAATAGGCGACACAGATTTTGGCTTGGATTCTGGGGATAGATAGATTTTTAGGCCAATTTCACCTTTGACGAACGTAAAAATGGATATGTTTTGTAGCTGAAAACTTTGATAAACTTCCTCTCCTTTCCTAACAATATTTGAGCAAGGAATTCTGACCCTTCCAAGAAAGCTTCTGCCTGGAATCAGTCTCCTTTCGTTGTAAACAGAGACCTCAATAAAATGGTGGCGGTAGTTTCTGGTTTTGTCGAAATTAAAGACAAGTTTCTGGTTCCAAATGGGGTTGAGATTCTTAGGGATAGTTTCGGTTCGGCTAATCTGGTTTTGGAAATCAACTTCTACAAATGGACTGGCTGATCCTTCACCATCTTTGGGCATAAGATCATGAGCATCTAGTACTTCTACTACTAGCTTCATGCTCCTTTTCTGCTCGTCTTGCTCCTTTAGGTAATGGCTCCCCTCAAGAAATCTTTTAACTCTTTCCGAAGCAAAGCAGTGGCAAAGGCAATGAGCTCAAGAAAGGAATAATGATCTCTCTCTCTCTCTCTCTCTCTCTCTCTCTCTCTCTCTCCCTCCCTCCCTCCCTCTCTTTCCCTCTCCCTCTCTCTGAAGAATGATGTATCAGCTAGACGGCAAAAGAAAAGATTGGTTAGCTGAAGAAGCCCTATATGAATGCTGAAAGAGCAATTATGGATACACAATTGGAAGGAAGGTATAAAATTTGCAGTAAAGTGATAAAAAGAGAGTCATCAATCCATGTGACAGGTGAAAAGCAGAATCATGGCTTTGTGCTTTGGGTAGTACAAAACCAAGAGAAAAAGAAACCATTAGCAAAAAAAATTAAAATTCCAAAATGCTTCTTCTGCAAGTACAGCTTCTCTTTTACCTTCTTCCTTTCTCGAGCAAGCATCATAAAGGATAAACCAGATAGATAGGCATACATATGCTATAAAACATACATCGTGACACTGTTCCTTTTTTCGTCTCTTACGTTATTTGTGCATTCAGCAATTGCTAGAACCATTTTATTTGTTCCCTTCTAGTCACAAATCACTCACATGTACTGATTAGTCCTGTCCATTACTGAGTACCACCTCGGAAAAAATTCATGGGTTTATAGTATATTCTGACTTGAGTTTTAAACAGATGGTGGAAGAATTTGTTTGCTGAATCCGAGGAACTGTTGTGTATAAACATTTACTTTAATAAGGACATTCTATTCTTCCTAGGGGAGCAATGCCAATGTGAAAAAGTACAAGAAAATGGAGAGAATCAATTAGCAGTCAAGCATGGAACTGAAACAAAAGCAACAGTGTTTTTGAACTTTTAAGAAGCTTGTAATACTCTAAAGATGCCTTTCTTGTGCTTCATTCTTTTCTTAATCTTTCGTTTATCGATAAATTCTTTGTCTATAGACTATACTATTATAATTATCAGATTATGTAAATTTTAAGTTTCTACTTTGTGGACAAGTTCTTGGTGGCTATACAAATGGGTCTATGGTTCGACATTGGAATATAATTTTCTCTAGAACTTCGATACATATTTTTAATATCAAGAAGATATCCGAGTTCACAAACTAGAGATAAGGGTAAATATATTTTCAACAAGTAGAAATGCACTTGCCATATCTCAAATTTTAAAAAACCTTTAATTAAATTAGTACGTTGTTCTTACTATTACGTTTTAATATTATTCACCTTTTTTGGTTCTCCCCCACGAACCGAGAAAAATGTTGAATTTTTCTATCTACTCCTAGCCGGGGAAGAAACTAATTAAAGGCCCAAATTAACTGGAAAAACTAAGTCACATCCAATGAATACAGTGTTACTCTTAACATCGATTGATTGAAATGCACTCGTATCTTGTATTGAAAATAATAAATAAGAAGTCATACTTTGTTACCAATTAAGATCACATCAAGAAAATTGTATCTTAAAATCACAAATGAACACCTCAAAAACGCAATTACCATATATCAAATATAAAAGCAACACATTAAAGGTCACAGTAAGTTAACATTAGATCCAAAAAATTCTAGGTGAAGAACTCAAATCCATGGGGATATTCTTGAAAATAAATGTCAAACTCATATGAAAATATAGCCTTGGTTTTATTAAAAATCAGATTTTTAGTAAATTTTGATAAAAGTTGATGAAATATTTTTTTAAAAGTTGATAAATTTGTAAGTCCAAATGGAAATTGTCATTGAAAATGAGTTTGAGAATAAATGAATTTTGAAAAATGGGGCCAAACAGAGTTAATTTTACTACAGAAAATTAGTATGTAGTGTTGCAGTTATGGAGGGTCCTGGTGGTTTTGGAATTCTACCATTGATTTAGGGATTATGGAGTGTTTGGTTGTCTTTGTGTCTTTCATTATTGATATTGATATGAGCCCTTATTTTTACCCCGAGCTTGGTAGTCTCGAGGAATAGTACAAGCCAAAAACTATGCGACCGTCCTCGAGGATTCACAAGTCTTCGGGTATGGTATGTTCCTCAAGGACTACAGGCGGAGCAGTAACATCATTCGGGATCCTCGAGATATATCCTCGGTTGTCCAACATTGTAGTATCCTCGAGAATTTCCCTTGTCTAAACCAAAAAAGTGTCATAGGGCATGAACTAATCCAACATTCCAAGAATCCTAAGTTAAGTGAAATACCCCAAGTAAGGATTCCTACGTTAAGAGGGAGCTTATGCCATTAAATGTCATAATCAAACTATGATATTCATCTCATATAGGACTTTTAGAGATAGGGACACGTGGCATACCAATTCCTAATAAGATTCCACTACCTATCCCTATAAATATGGAACCATAGATCATTATTCAGGTACATCCTTAACATTCAATTTTCAGCATAAAAGTTTCTTTATATTTTCTCTCTCTGACTTAAGCATCG
>CAIGRP010115886.1:0-36271 GCA_903798385.1 Fraxinus cuspidata | reverse complement strand
TTATTCTTCTTCTAAAAAATCTCAGTATTAAAGGTTAAGGACTAATTGTGCAGATTTTTAAAATATAAAAATTAAAAACTTAAAGAGTAAAATTTATAGTATGACTGATGGGATTCAAACCCAGGATGTTTGGAACCACAAAATGTAGCCTTTACCACTAAGCTATACACATATTATGCTATTCAGGTCAATAAACTAAAACTCAAATATTTAATGTGTTATATATACTGGAAAAATATTTAAAATGTTGCCAGGGCAGTCTCTGCCCCCGGTGAGTATGACTCAGTTTTGAAGGTGATGCTTTAACCAAAATAAAGGAAAAATAAGCTAGTTCTATTGATAATGAATTTAGCCCGTCTGGTCACCATTTTCAGAAACTCAATTTTACCCAAACTCATTTTCAATCACATTCTCCTAGTAAAATATTTTTGCACATGGACCCATAACTTTTCTACTTTTTAACCATACATTCCAAAAAAATCACTTATCACAAAATCTATTCTCATAAAATTTCTACCAAATAGCGGTTTAGTCGTACCTTCATTATATACCCAGCTACATGCCTCTCATCAATGCGGATGCCCTGATAACAGGATAGTTATTGAACAGTGAGTTTACACCATTTATATCAATGATCTGGTCTGCTAGAATTTAGAATCCTAACCTTTTCAGCATAGGATAAAGCTCCTCCATCATCTTTCTTTTCCCACAAAACAGACAGGGCCACAAAAACTTCAGGCCTTGTGGGATCAACGCTCAGGAGATCATGCACTAACTTATTTAACTTGGAACTATCTGACTTGAGCTTTAAAAGCATTGCATACTCGTCCATATATGTAACCACATATGGATCAATTGACCTAACCTGTAAAAATCAGGTTATGTAAAATTTCTGTCAAAACAATATATTTTTGTGTTGTTACAAGTAGCACCCCATCTTACCTTCTCAAAATCCAAAATGGCTTCATCATTTTTTCCAATAACGGCTTTGACCTTCGGAAAACAATTTACCATAAATCAAGTGAAAAGATAACCATCAGCATTCTGGTATCCTCGAGGACAGTAAATATATACAAGTGAAAGCAGTTGAAAGAATGATCATTCAAGCGATTTTTTCCTCATAAGCCCTTAAAATTAGGTTCTTTCAATTCATAAGACATCACAAGTTGCCGGACTCATAGGTAGTTTTCTAGAATCCAGAAATTCCATTTACTGTCGCTGTAACATAAGTTGCTTTCGCTAACTTGTGGACGTTCTCTTCATGTTTAACAAGTCCGGATTCGTTCTAGTGAATCTGTAACTAACCTTTGCCATTTCCAGTAATAAGTGTATGTTGTTAGGAAATCGTTGCAAAAGTTCAGTGAAAAGTTCCAGACCACCTACCAATCAGACAAAAAAAGAAGGTAAGGAAGATAAGAAGACATAATGCAATCACACAGGGAAAATATCACTTTTAATTCTTTCCATGGAATAGAGTATGCAGAGATGTGGGTCAAGAACATCTATTGTCAAGGAACGTGTCTTGCAATGAAATATGGAATTTCACAATCATATGAATTTTTAATGAATGACCAGCACTGCGAATAGATTCCCCATACAATTTATACGTACTTTAATGGGTATAATTGAAAGATAAAAGTATTGTAGTGGCCATTAGGTCTAAATAGAGGATCAATTTGGATTTGCAGAACAAGACTTTGCTACTACAACGTAGAAAATGAATCAGACGTGCAGCTGTAATCATAAGAGTGCACATTGATTTATAGAAAACTGATGTTCATCCAGGCATTATCTGGAATAGGAAAAGGAAGATAAAATTCTAACCCGAAATCTAACCTTTGTAGTCGTTAGAAACAATGCAACATTGAGCTTCAACATAACGCTGCATGGAGATAAGACATGACATGTCAGTTACATTGCAAAAGAGAACAATGAGTACTCAATAGAAGCTCAATTGTCCCAGAAAGACATAGGCACTGGCAAACGTTTGCCAAAATAAGTCTTCCATCTCAAGTTAGTTGACAAAATTTCCATTCCAAGATGTCTCATGAAGAATATTGTTAACATTTTCACACAGATCCCAAATTCCCAACTCTAAGTTAGCAATAGAAAATTGAGAAAAATTGATGGCCACACATTCAAACTCATTTCATTTCACAAGCGCAGGGTATATTTGAGATTTGAAATTGTAGTAGTGAGGTGTCAAACAGAATTATGACTAATATTGCTTTGATGTCAAATGTGCATGTCTTAAGGAAGAATAATTAATTCTATATGATGAGAAATGCTTTTCAAAGAAAATAATAATGAAAAGATCATACCAAACTTTACAAAAAAGTGTATCCAAAAGTGGAAAATAATATTACAGCCCATATACCTGCAACCAGCGACTAGAATCAAAATGATCAAAGGGAGGTCTCCCACTTCTATTGGGTGTCTGGGACAATCAACAAAGAAAATCAGAGAGCATTAAAGTATAGAATTTGTTGTCTATCATTTTATTTTTTATTTTTGTAGAAATACCCAATGGCACAAACATTCAAGCAATTAATGATGGAATATGTGCAGCTGAGACATATATTTTCACTTAGAAAGTGAAAAAGTGAACCTAAACGTTTTCCATCATTGTTGCAACCTATGCAAGGAATTCGGCAAAGCATCTTTAATTGATATTGAAAGAAATTTGTCAGTGTTCTTACAATGACTTGTTAATGTCATTAAGACCTTTTGTTATTGAAACAGAAACACAACCTGTTTACATTAAACAATAGCTTTCTGAAACTAGCAGCTATGACACGACACGACAAAGACGTATTAACACTACATTTCGGAGTCCTCAATAAATTAGCTTTAAGCTGAACATGGAAAGTATTTGAAGTTAATCTTGGTGAGTACGTATAAAGCAAATAGACCAATGGAAGTGTGGCTATCTATTTATTACGTTTCCACATGAAGTTTATGTGCTGAACAATTATTTGGTTATATCCCAGACAAATTATACTTAAAAATGATAATAGTTTTAACTTTTATTGGTACAACCAAGCCAAGAGGCATAATAGTTCAGTCCCTACTTTATAAGAGGGAAATGGAAATGAACAGCAGTTCACGCAGGGCAAATCCAATGCTTTCTGGAGATGTCTAGGCTCAGGATCCACATTATTAAACAAAGTTCTAGTTGTAGCAAGAAATAGTTCAGGATGGCATAATTGTTGCATGCCTTTAATTAGTACTAGTTTCATACTCAAAACAGAAGCACACTTATCAAAAGAAATAAGAATATTAACTTAACATAACATAATCAGTGCTGTATATAGAGTTAATTAACGAAAAAAACCTGTGGAAATAGTGAAATAATATCCTTGGCAGCAACACCCAGTTCAGCTAAGGCTATAGTAGCTTCAATTATGAAAGGGCACTGCCTGTGAACAAAAATAGAAAAATACCGAGCATATTAATGAAATGTGGCTTCATTATGTCCCGGGAGTGTGCACATTGATGCCCTGTTTGGTACACATTAAATTTTTCATTTTCATTCTTCTACTCATTTTCAACCACACATTCTTCAATAAAATAATATTTTCTATCTCATCAATAACTTTTGCTTCTTTTTCAACCACAAATTCTCTATCAATTTACTATTCCAAAATACATTCTTCCAAAATAATGTGACTCAAACACACTCTGAGATTCTAATAACCTCATCCAAAATGCAAGGTTCAAGAATGGCAATTTTGCAAACAGTCACGAAATTTAAGATTGAAAGTAAACCAAACTTGTACACGATGCCAACAAAATTATATATGATGTGAAAAAGCAGGAATTTGCAAACAAGTATATATATTAGAGTTTTTTTTATTATTTATATGAAAGCAATTAGTTTAATCCAAATTCGATTCCAAAGGCCAATCGTCTGGGCAAGGAACATCTAACCATTCTGATTAAAATGCAAGTTACTTCCCAATATTGCATCACACACTCAATTGCATTCCCTATTTTGCTTCCTTCACAAGTCAGGAAAGCAGAACCATAGACAGAAATATATCAGGACAGTCACCCTTGAGTTAACTCAGAATGCTAATAGATTATGACATCTTCACTGAATACCAACATGACAGACCTCAAACACTCCTTATAACAGCCAATAGCAGAGCGAGTATGCCTAGAATTTCGGTAAAGCTTTGCCATCACAAGGCTCATCTCTAAATTCCTTGATTTGGTTGGAATTCCTTCCATCTGTTTAACATGAGGAAAATGAAGTCAATGTTCAGTTTAAAAAGATGCGACTCATTGTGGAAGTTTATGCATGACTTCAGACTACAGCATATGATGAAACTATGAAAATATAAATATACATAGAAATACATTCCAGGAAAATTATAAATTTATTTATCCATTAAAAGATTTTCCTCACCCAGAAGAGTTAAATCATAGAAAAAAATCAAGAAAATGGACCAAGGACGAAAGTATTAATCACAAACCTCAGCCAGAGCAGCTCTATTCTCACTTAGTGAGCTGTGACATGTTGCAATCTTGAACCTCACCTTTATTGATATGAGAGAGAAGAGAATTAACCCATTTAAGATGATTGATTTTTAGGGTTCCAAAATGTGTAAGAGAAAATGATGCTACTGAGCACGGTATCTGAATTACCTCATTTTCATTTATTCCAGAAATGCTAGCAGAATTTGGAGAAGAAGACCTGTTTGATGCTGACAGTGAGCTCCTGGTCATTGGTGGTGTTACTGCACTTTGCTTTGGAATTATTTTATGGTATTGCAATGCTTGCTTATATGCTTGCTGTCCGTAATGGAAATAAAAACCGAATTACTAGTCCAACTCCATTTTTATTGAGCCGAGTTTAAAACAAGTTCTCCATTAATTACATAGGAAACGAAAAACATCCATAGAACAAAAGCCCTGAATTCCGATTACTTCCATACATTACAAAGTACAAAAATTTGCATACATACATATATATTTATATATATAATTGAATATGTTCGATATCTTACAATTGCTCTTCGGTACTCCTTTTCTCGAAAAAGTGCATCACCAAATTGCACCTACAAAAGAATCAGCAGACATAATTTTCAAACACCTCCAAAATAAATGCACTGACAGTAAATAAAAACTTAGAAAACAAAAACAAAAAACTACTAACCAAGCTTTCAGCTTTAAGATGAGGGCTGTTCTCTGGATTTATTGAAGTGGATGAAACAGCAAAGCAACCCTAATCCATCTCAAAAATACACATTAATTTCAAATATTGAAATCAATTAAATAATTAGCCAGGTAAAAATGGAGGATTCTTACAAGAATTTGCGCTGACGAATAGAGGCCGTGCTCTAGCAGAGTAGAAAATTGGTCCTTCGGTACATCCATTTTGCTCTAGATTTCGTGTACGTGTGTACACAGTAGGAGAGTAGAGAGTGCAGTGGGGTTTGAATCAACTAGGGGGATTTCGAGCGGAATTTGAGGAAATAAAAAAATTGAAATTTGTTAGAAATACCATACAAGTATGGTGTGCCTCAAGGCATTGAAGTATTTCTTCTTTATATCGAGTTATTTATTGATGCATAAATGAGTACATATCATTCAATTTGACATTCTAAAAACAAGGGGTTTATAGAAGAAAGCAGTTGTTGGAGTGTTACACCATTTCGACACATAAATCGATGTATTTAGAATAGATTTATAACCTAGTGAAGACTCGAAGCATTCAACTCGACACAAGTTGCAGCCGTGGGCATCACATTTTTTTAGTCACGTGATTCAATAGATTATGAACGTCTTGACTAACCGAATCATCTCTAAATCAAGAGTCTAAAGTTGACGATTTTGTCTTCGAATTCAATTACCAAGTCAACATTTTATCAAAACAACAACTTTACCTCGAGAGAAAGAAAGCCTATCATAAACTTATCTTCTTTATTTACACTCATTTTACTCGACACCTCATCCCTACCTCGATCGATCACCAACTAGGACTCTCGTGTTAAGTTGAATAATGTACCCAATCTTATATGTAAATGGGCCATTTGCTGGTTTTTAATATTTCGGTAACGGTAGTAGCCGACAGTGATAGTGATCTGATTGTATCAAATTGAAGATTGTTGACTAAATTTGCAAGAAAATAAAAATTGGATTACTTGAATGTACTGAATTAAAGATAAATGATCCCAATACAACTCTACTCGAAGTAGTGTGACCCGCAGTGCATTTAGCCTTTTCAAAATTAGCCAAACGTGCTACTGACGACCGGTGTTTGAAATTGTAAGTGGAAATGTACAGTGAGGCGGCGAGGGAGAAGGGCGCCGACGACAAATTCCGCAGGTCTCTTCTGTTTTTTGGGTATATCATATCCGGTTATACACTGGATAGACCGACTTCTGCTGCATCGATTTTTTCACTCCCCAATCTGGTCCGTATTTCCCCCAAAACTTTAATTGTGTAATTGTATTCGTACATTTAATTGATTCCGCGGGTTTCTATCTTTCTGTGCATGCATCCAAGTGTTGTGTTGAGCGAGCGTTTGTAGTGAATTTGGAAGTGAATGGAAAATAGGCAAATTCGATGATGAACTGGTTTTTTGGAATTGGACAGTGTAGTTGATCTTCTGCTATTGATTGAACTGATTTTACTTTGCTATTGCAATCTGGCTTTGTGGAGTTAACTACTACGATTAATTTGAAAATTAACATTTTTCATCTTCATTTGGCGGTAAATGATGGGGGTTAAATTTTGTATTAGGGTTTGTTAATTTGTAAGGGAATTGAGGTGAGATTTGAGAATTAGCAAATTCATAGAAACTGATATTACATACGAAATTTGGGTCACCGGATGTGCTTCTCCGATGCACTGGGTCGATTCATCATTTTCTCTGGCTATTTTTTTGTTTCTTTGTCTCTTGGTTGACTTCCGGGCCATTGGTATCAGAAATGCATCCATTTTTCGGATTTATAGACACTAGTCTTTTCAACTGATTTTGGTAGTCTTAAAACACTAGTCTTTTCTATTGGTATCAGTAATAGTTTCAACTGATTTTCGTAGTCTTAAAACACTAGTCTTTTCTATTTGAACTCCATTCCCTTCATCTAGGAATAAGTTTGAATTTTCACTCGTTAAATTTCTCAAGAATGTTTATTCTAATAATTTTGCAATTCTGAGATTTCATTTCATGGCAGATGAATCGACCCTTTCTCCATTATCCTTTCAAATAGATGGTATTTTTTGAACATGTCTGGCATGGGAAAGCCTTGGATTAAGGATTTTGGAAGTTCTTTGTTTTGGCTTTAGAGAAGAAATACACTTACAAATAGGAAATTTCATGTGTGTATTCAGTAGCTCTAATATATATTTTTATAGGGGACTATTTACTGCGAGATAACAGCAATAATCTTCTTTGTAGCAAAAACCTGCAGTGGCTAGCCAGTGTAGCTTTCACATTGCAGGTAAACCACGCCAAAATTGCAAGATTTCTTGGTTGTATTATAATTTCTTTCTGTTTATTACATCTAAGAAGGTTTAATCTCTAACATTTAACTCGTATATAGTTCAAGAGTTGCTTCTATTACGTGCACCCTTTTTTTCAGATTCAGCATACCATCTCTGTTTTTGAGCACAAATGTTTAGAATAATTGTCTTTCACATTCATTTTTTCTATGACTAGAGCAAAGCAATAACTAACTCGGAAGTAAAGAAGGGTAACATTGAAAAGTTTAGATGTTTCCTGATTCACGCTTCCAACAAAAAACTTCTGCAATTTCCTGCTTGTAGTTCTCAAGCAAGATCTGCAAGTCTCAAATAGCCAGATACATTAATTCCTTTAAATGTTTACAAGAAATTGAATGAGATTTTCGTTATTAGTTCAATTCCTTGTTGAAAATTCTAGTATAATTTTCTTGCCTTTTGAAGTTGAATTATTTCACTTGTGAAACACACGTGTTTGCCAGTTATTGATTGAGAGAACTGGGAGCAGTGTTTTAAGGATACAAGGAATGAAATCTTTGATCTTGCGAAGGCAGTCGACCTGTTGAGGACGAAACTGTTTAATAGCAGACATTTGCAAGCATGCTTATATATGCTCTGTGACTTCTCAGCCCACGACAATTTTTGTAAAACTTCACTAGGAAGTGAGGAAGAGGAAGAGGAAGAGGCAGACAAGGAAAGATGTGCTTAGTTCTCTTTGGAACACTTCCTCGGTCATGCCAGGCTCGACAATCTGCCATCAAAATGCGGTCTGCGTGTCAAGTCAACGCTCTTGAAAACCAAAAATCTCCTTCTTTGCACACTGTTTTTTGTACCCTAAAACATGGCCACGCGCGTGCGCTTGCTGTTTTTCTGCATCCAGCTCAGTTTTGACATCTCGCTACCGTTTTGGAACATTACCAGAAAATTGGTAATGAACTCCTGTGTTGTAGCAGTTTGACATGGTTATTGTCACTGCACTTCTGTATTACTTGATTTTAATTCTTGAATTTCAATTCTGTCTCGTGTTGTTGCATGAGCACAATTTTATATCCTATTGTTTCCTCAATTGTATGACAATCGACGGTGTCCGGAAAATTTTCTTAGAGAATGTTTGCCAAGTGTTTATATTAATAGTCAAATAACTTTTTATTCACGTATTTCGACGACTTACAAGTATTATTCATTTGTCAATTATTATTTTTATGTGGATATAAATACAACTATTTACAAATACTTGCCAAACATATGGTATTCAATGTTCTAAAATGATTCGTGATAAAAAAAAAATAGTAATAATAAAAAATAAAAATAGTGTCGTTTTGCTAGAATGGCATGTATACTATCTGCAATCGAATCAAGCTTGCTTCTTAAAAGATAAAAGGGACCTTGTAAATGTACAGAATCTCATACACGGAGTGTAATTGCCAAAGTATTATCTTTTTGGAAACAAAGTGCAGTTTCTTTGTGAATGAAATGTACCACTTCAAGTCCTCAACATCGAGTGCATCTGTCGGCGAATATTGATATATGACACTTGGAATTTTAACTGAAGGTCGTGCTTCATTTTTTAGGTAGAATGTATTTTAAAATAATAGATTCATAGAGAATGTATGGTTAAAAATGAAGGAAAAATTTTTGGATTGCATGTAATATTATTTAATTGAAAATGTGTGATTGAAAAAAAATAGAGAAAATATATTTTGAAAAAAAATGGAGATCAAACAAGGTCTGAATTTTGAAGACAGTGTCATCTATACCTAGCCTACCAATCAATCGAATAACAATTTCTTCAAAAAATTATATCGCTTGTAACTTCGATTGAAGATAGTTAGGTTCCCCGTCACTTCTATTCATCATCTACATTGCTAATTGTCCACATACGATACTATAAATTTTAAGTATCACCCATATTTGGAATGAAAACAAGAAAGTAGTTAGTTACTTACATAAATTTGAACTGTCATGGTTGTTATTTTAACTATTTACATAGACTGTTATGAACTACAAAGTTGATCAAATACACCTACATTCTGAACAGATCGTCGCTCACTCGCTCTTCTTATAATTTCAGTTTGGAGTAATTAAATGTTCATAATTACTCAACTACCTCATGGTGCGTAACATTCCAAATGATGGAACACTAAGCCCTTGTTTGGGCTAAAAAATAATAATAATAATAAATATAATATAATGATGATGATGATGATGATGATGATGATGATGATGATGGGAAAGAATATATTTTAAAATAGTGATTTTTTGGAGAATGTGTAGTTAAATAAAAAAATTTAGGTTTCGTATAATATTATTTTATTGAAGAATGCGCGGTTGAAAATAAGTGCTTGTTTGAACCCTATTTTTTGCTAAGAATGTAGTAGATTAATGGAGAATGTATGGTTAAAAAATAAGAATTTTTATTTTTTTTTGAATTTGTGTGTAATATTATTTTAATAAAGAATGTGTGATTAAAAAGAATAGAAAAAGAAATATATTTTGAAAATAATGAGATTCAAACAATGGTTAAGAAAAAGATAATTTTTTTTTTCTAAAATGGAGACCAAACTGGGGCGAAATGTCAAATGTATTATAAGTTACTACATTGTATATGATTAATGACATTTTCCAAGCTTCATAATCTCAATTTCATTATATGGATCTTCCAATTCATATAAAATTTAATAATATTTCATGATATTAACATTATTATAACTTATGACAAACTTGCCTTAAAATGTTAAGTTTTGATACCTTGATTTGAACTTCCTAAATGCAAATGAAAATGGTTTAAGGAAAGACATTAATACAGATACATTGAACAATACATTTTATGTTTTAGTTAATAGGCATTGTGTAGAGAATAATTGCTTGTATTTGTGGATTGCTTCGCTTGCGCATCTCCAATCATACACCAAATTAACTAATTTGGTGCAAAAATTCACTCTAATCATACATCAAATCTCTATGCCAATTCGATATTGTATCAAAATTGATGTAACACTATTCATTTTGTGTGATTTCTAGATTTTTTCATAAATCATATTTTGCCCTTCATTTTATACTACAAGAAGTTTTAATTCTTTTTATATCCTCTTATTATTTAATAATTTAACTTTATTTTTATATGTCAAGTTATTTTTTAACATTTGATTATTTATTTTAGCATTATTTTATTTTTTAGTTATCATATGAAGTGTAATGCTTTTAGAGACTCGAAAACTTCATTTTTAAGTTCCTAAGATTATAAGAGCTAAAATGTTGAAAGCCCGTGTTTGCAAACCTATCAACCACTATATATAAGCACTATTTAGCCCCTGTTTGGTGGGAATTAAAATAATATTTTAAGTAAATTTTGATAAAAGATAAAATGTATGATTGAAAAGTTATAGATCATATAAAATATGTGGTTATAATTAATTATAAATTTTGACTTAAATTAGAATATTTAACAAGCGTGAGCTTAACGATGTATATTAGCCAAGCAAGAACAAACTTTCTAAATAGGAATGAAAACAAACAAAACTATCTAATGTCGTTTCTAGCATATAAATGTAAAGAACGTCTACACGGAACTTAAAATCTTTCTATGTTGAAAACTATCTTTCAAATTTTTTTCACTCATATTCAATGAAAAGAAAAATTGTTAAATTACTGTAAAGATGTCACGAATTGGTCAAACTTCCTAACAATTGTACTTCACTGCTTTTATTCAATCATATTAATACTCGATATTAATTTAAATACTCTATTAGGGTTGAAACCTTACATTGGGGCCAAATAAGAGATAAAAAATTAGTTTTAAGTTTCGTTGTCTTTGTTTGACTGTCATTTACTTAAAATTTGACACTTCATTGCAGTTAGCAATAACAAAATATCATTTTAAATATGGTGTCACTTGTACTATACTGTATGATGTCTTGCTATTGCTAACATGAGCTCAAGTATTGAGGTTTCAAAATTAGTAAAGGGACATCGCTCTTAACTCCAAAACCTAAGGACTTTGATACAAGAAAATGACACAAGAAGTGCTATATTTTGTTTTCTAAAAGAGGTGTTACGATTGTTGAAAAAAATTGTTAGAACTAATCGGTGCTAGTTTCGTAGAAGGCGCGACCAGGCTCAAGGAAAACACTCTGCATGGTGCAACAAGAGAAAAAAGTGGTCAATTCTACGACGATGGCCTAAAGCGCACCTAGGTAGAAAAGGGGCACACTTTTTTATTTGGATAGTGTATTCTTGTTCTTAAATCCATCTCTAAAAAAAGGTCTTTTAACTTAAAATAAAAAAAAAATGAAAAAAATCCGACCCAGTCCAAACCCAGCCTACGAACAATCCCCAACTCCATCTTGTTTACGTCCCAAACATGAGCATTCACGATTTTTTTCTTAAAAAACAAAGCATTCATCCTTCTCCTTAATTCTATGCTCGGATTATGTTCCAAATTTCCCTAAAACTTTCTATTTGCCTCCAATAAAAAGTTCGACAAAGTTTAGACTGTTCATATTCAATTTAGTATGAATTAATTCCTATGTTATGCTAGTAATTGTTGAAAATCTGTATAAATATCTATTAAATTTTGAGGTATGTTATATTTATTTATTGATTAAGAACGTTAAATGTTCAAAAAGGTGCTAAAATTGCAAAATGGGCAGGTTTGATCCAGGGTTCGTCATTTCAAATTGGGCCGGGCCTTAAATTTTATTCTACCACAAAAAAACAAATGATCCTTGACCGAACCGGCCACATATGTTCGAATTGGATGAATTAACCAGCGAATTCAAAACACCATGGGACTAAAATTGATTTAATTAATATCATATGGACTAAACAGAAAACCTATTAAACATAAGGGACTACCTTGAAATTTAGTAATCCTTTGGAGAACAAATACAAATCATAATACACTTCACCCCCAAGACGATACAAATAGAGTTTCGCGGTTATTACCCCAAAAAAATAAAATATACCCATCTTCTACTTCTCTCTCTAAAATCCAAAATCCTCCGCTGTCGTAATCTCCTTTGTGCATCTCCAATCGGATGTACGCTTCAATTCTCTACTCGATTCTGTGTTTCAAATTCTTTGAATTGATTCTGTGAATAGGTAAAAGTCCCGGACTTTTCCTGATCTTTTGTTTAATTCTTCTTCTTTGTTGTTCAATTTGTGTTTCAGCTCTTCGGGCTATCAACTGGTAATTTTGTCTCTTTGCTGGTAGATTTGTTAAGTTGATTTTGGTTCAGTTTTTGTTTTCTTGGTTTGTTTTTGCTGTAAATTCGAGTGATTTTCGGTTTTGTTTTTAAATTTTTTTGATTAATTTATTTTGAATTTGAACTTTTTTATATATTTATTGGGAATTGCTGAACAGAGGCCGTGGGCGTTGATTTAGTTTTGAAGTGGGTTAGTTTTGAAGTTGGCGAGTTTGAAAGCTGTGTATTTTTTATGTGGCACATATTTTTTTAAAATTTAAATGTGCGGATCTTGATATTGAATGTAAAATTGGAGCTACGGTGTACTGAAATTTTGGATTTCTATATAAATTATTTGGCAATACAGTTATTTTTGAGTAATTTACGATTCAATTGTATTTCTTTGCGAGATTTTGTTTTGTATAACTGAAAAATGGACTGTTTTGGTTTTCCACGATTTGTTTTTAATATTATTTTTGTTTGCTCATGCTGGATTGCTTAAATTCATGTTACAGTTAATCCGATCTGTTGAAATGGGTTTTTAAATTTCTATTTGCTTTTCTATTGTGGTTGTAAGAAATTATTGGTTCTGAATGCAAATTTACTTGGCGCCTTCTTTATATTCACTTTTGTATAGCTTTTTATATTTGTTGTGCTTGAATTAATTTTCGAAGAGAAATTAAAGATGCCTGTTTTTTGTGATTATCAGTACATGTGGTTTAATATCTCACTGTCTTATAGTTTGTGATTGTTAAACTTGTTAATTTTTTAACTTTTTGATTTTTTCTAACATTTTATTTTTTGTTAAGTAGCTGTAATGGGGCCAACAAGAAAGTCTAGAAGCATAAATAAGCGATATTCTTCTATCAATGAAGTATCTCCTCAAAAAGATGGAGATAGTGCTAAAAGAAGCAATAGTAGGGTGAGTTTTTATGTTTATTTTTTTTCTCCTCTGTTACGTTAAATGATATTTTAGTCTGGTCGAAACTCACTTCTTGCAAAAGCATCATGTATTTCAACTCTTGTTTGTCTTCTTGAAGCCATCATGATTTTTTTTTTGGTGCTTTGATATAAGATATAATCTCCTACACTGGAGTTTTGCATTATTTTCAAATTGTCCACAACATGTAGATTAAATACCACTGAAGTTTACTAGTTTATTGTTGTATCAAATTTCTTTATTTGCTGTTCTTGTAGATATGCATGGGCTTCTTGTTGTTTTTCCCTTTTTATTATTTACGTCAGGCCAACTTGCTGTTACGTGAGTAGAAAAACTTTCTGTTTTAATATCTTTAGAATATGGTAAGCGACGGCTGGGGTTTGTGCTATGGTCAGTGTAACAATGACAATTGACATGGCCTTCTGAGTCTAACTGGGAAAATTGCTTAGAAGCGGGAGTTTTTTTAAGGACATCAGCTGCTCAATTCTTATTGCAGCTTTCAGGACGTCAAACTTGATTCCTTATTAAATATTTTCTATTAAAATGGCTTTCATGATGAAAGCTTTCTTCCTTTGTAGTCACGGATACATTTAAATGCCATATACAGCGCTTCTCTTACTTAACAATTATTTTGTTTTTCTGAAACATTTTTGTGTTAGTACATAGCTTGTAAAAATGGAATGAGCATGAGCATTGAAGCATCATTAGAATGACCATTTCCTTTTTTTTTTATTTACACAGAAGAGGAAGTTGTCTGACATGCTTGGCCCCCAATGGAGCAAGGAAGAGCTAAGTCGTTTCTATGAAGCTTACCGCAAACATGGTAAAGATTGGAAAAAGGTTAGTTACTCCTCTATATGAGCCACATTAAATTATCACTGAGAAAATTATCCTTAAAAAATGATCTGGTCTTTTGCAAATAATACAACCTTTTCCATCTAGATTTTAAGGAAATCATTGGTAAAGTTGGGCTCATCATGCTTCTTGTTGTGGATTAATTAGTGAGTGTAATCTTTTACTATTTTATCTATTGGTAACAACTTTTTGTTGTTGTTTTGCATGGTTACAGGTGGCTGGTGCTGTCCGAAACAGATCTGTCGAAATGGTCGAGGCTCTTTACACAATGAATAGGGTGAATGTGGTTTTTTATTTGTCTTCAACAGAAATGACTAGTGGACATTCATCTTCTCGCAACAGATCTTAGTCTGACCTCACCTATTTCCAGCTTCTTGTTACCTCACATTCCATTTTGAATTTGACTATTTTAGTTATGAAAATCACTCCTTTCCTGTTGAGGTTTTTTCATTTTTTCTTTTTCCTCTCTGGGATTTTTAGGGCCAGTTCATACCTGGAAAACACACTTAACATTTGATCCATGAAAAGATTGATTTTATCATAAACTGATTTTCCTTTTTATTATACTTTGGCACTATACCTTATAAGTAGCCAAAATGAATTTTAAGACTTCAAGCCTGAATTGTAATTCTTTTTTATCCTAGCTTCTCATAACAATAATTGCAATCGTGGAAATGGCTCTCCAAATTGGCTTAATAATTGAAGTGTGATATAATATAGAATATTGATTGAAACGTGAGTTGAATAATGTCATGTTGTAGAATTTCTGGAGAAAGAAAATATATAGAATGAGCCACAAGGGAACTAGATATGCATTCTCTGCTCCACATATGTAGAGACTGAAATGCTATTGTGAATAACCTTTTTTGGCGTTATTGTTAACAAACCTAAAATTATTGAAATGCAATTCTTAGATGGGAATGGTTAATTTCTTAACAAAATGACAAGGGCTCACAATGCTAAGTTTTATTCTCATTACACCCTGTCCATTATTGTAGAACTTCTTGAATGTATTGTGGCTATGTTAACCTAAACTGACCCTAAATTTGAAGTTTGGAGATTGTCATATTCTTGAACTTCAATGGAAATTATGACCGAGAGCTCAAGTTTCTTTACATTAATAAGCCAGCAACGTTTTCACTTCTGTAATTTCAGGCATACTTATCTCTTCCAGAGGGGACTGCTTCTGTGGTTGGGTTGATTGCTATGATGACTGATCATTACAGCAATTTGGTGAGATTATTTTAAGTCTAATAGCACACTGTACATTTTCTGCTGAAAAGTTCGTGTTAAGAAGTGCTGAAAGTGTTCATTTGGGATAAAAACAGAATATTATGGATGAACAAAAGAATCTACAGGATTTGATGACAAGTGCTGCCCTATAATGAAGACAAGAACATATAAAAAGAATAAAAAATGAGTGGAGAACTCCAAATGTGTTGTGACTTAATCCTGCAAATAGTAATAATTTGGGTGCAACTGATTTTTGTTGGATATTATTTAAATGCTTCGTTCTTGTCCTCAGAACCAAAAGTGATATTTTGTTATCTTTTTTCCCTCCTCTCCCTTTCACTCTAATGGAAATGATATTTGAAAACTGCTAGTTCCTAAACACAGTGGAATTTGATGGAAATGACTTCCTATCATCAACTAGTTTTTTGGAAGTTGCTTGTGCAATTTGTTCAGTAAGACTGCTTACAGTTAAGAGTATTTAATAATAACTAGTTTTTTGCAAGTTGCTTGTGCAATTTGTTCAGTAATACTGCTTACAGTTAATAAATATTTGGGAGTATTTAACAATGTTAAATGCCAGTTATGTGTTTTCTTAGTTTTGACAAGGTAATTCTGTTGGTCTTTTGAGATTTGGTTGACATTGTAACTGGCTTGTGACTTGTGAGTACTTAGTTAAGTGGAACTTGGCTTGACAGGCAGGAAGTGATAGTGAACAAGAAAGCAATGATGGAGCAGGATCATCTCGGAATCCTCAAAAGCGTGCTCGGGGAAAACTCCAGCCCACTACCTCTAAAGCGTTGGATGTGCAATCTATTTCGCATTCCCAGACTGTTGCCCCAAATTATGGTTGTCTGTCAGTGTTAAAGAAGAAACGCTCTGGGGGTATGTTATGTTAACCATAATTCAAGCTCTGGCATGTATGCAATAATGTGCTACTCCCTCCCTCTGTTTCTTTCCCTTACTCGCATCCAACCACCACGGTTCAGGTGCAAAAACAAACATGCACGTGCGCCACGCACATTCATACCAAACTGGTGATAGCACACAAGGAACTTCCTTTTTTCAATTGAGCCTTAATTGGCTTCATCTTTCTCTACCCTATTTCTTGAATGATTTACATTTAAACTTCCTAGGTGCCAATGCAGGCAAAAAGAATACACAAGTGTTAAAACATATAGGTGCATTCCCTTTTTTGAACATTCACATATTTTTCTGAATAACCAACCTTTACACAGAGAATCCCTATACGCTATAAGGATATCCCTTTCTCTTTGTTTTTTATTTATAAAATAATCCCAGCTAGGCCATATCATAACTCACATTGTCGACCGTCATTGTTGGTTACGTGCATGTTTTGGTGTCAAATGACATTAAATTACTACGGTTCATCCTCATCACAACTGATGTCTGAAATTGAGAGAGTTCATAGTGTTTCTTTTTCTCCTACTGTAATTAGAGTTACACTTGGACGTAATTCTGAGATTTTCCTCTGGAGTTTGATTCAGGAAGCCGACCTCGTCCTGTTGGAAAAAGGACACCAAGGTTCCCCGTTTCATTTTCATATGAAAATATCAATGCGGAAGCGTATTTTTCTCCAACCAGGCAAGGTTTAAAGTTAAAGGCTAATGCCAATGATGAAGAAGTTGCTCATGAAATAGCCATAGCTTTGGCCGAGGCTTCACAAAGAGGTGGTTCTCCCCAGGTTTCTCGAACACCAAATAGAAGAGCTGAGAGTGTTATGTCTTCACCTTTTAGGAACGCTCAAAGAAGGGTAATGGTTTGACCTTATTTGTTAAAACATGCTTCTTTTGCGCAATTTATGGACCCATTGTTGGTTATAGCATTCTGTACCAGAAATGGCCAACGCGAAGCTCTTGGCTACTGACATGGATGAAGAAGATTTAGAAGGGAGCATGGAAGCTGACACTGGAGAGTTAGCTAGGTATAAAACTCATAGGACGGAATCTGAAAGTCCTGGTATTGCAAGACAGAAAGGGAGAAAATTTGAATCTGCAAAGGTTGAAGTTGATTACAATAGTGAGAATCATTTGGATGACATCAAGGAAGAATGTAGTAGGACGGAGGAAGGTCAAAGGATGGGCACAATGAGAGGTGACATTGAGGTCACAGATCCCAAAATTTTAAGGTCCCCCATGGATCAGAGAAAGAAGAGCAAAAAGGTTCTTTTCGGAAGAGGTACACCAATTCTTTTTGAATTCTTGTTGTGCCATTTTTCAAATCCCTTTTTGTTGCTCTGAATTGTGTTTTTGTATGATTGAATAGTTGGGTGCATGAGAGATTCATCATTTTTGGAGATGTCGACATAAAATTCTTTAGATGTATTCGTCATTCTATATCTGCCAATAATAGATCATGCGGTTGAATTAGGAATTAGTATGCTTGCCTGTTATGAAAGCATGTTGACCAAATTTTCATGTTTCCTATATTGAGGTTTTATGACTATAGCCTCAACTTCACTGTGCTTTCTCCTTTGTTTTCCCCCCTACATTTGCTCATTTTAGCTAATTTTAAAACAGAAGTAAACATTATAAGAGTTCCTAGATAATTTGATTAGTCATAAGAAAAACTTTGTTGAATGTTGGGAGTGGGGACAGAGATTGGAAACTTCTGCACCGCATCCCTTTGTGAACTGACATCATGATGCTTGAGAGATTCAATAGATGATCTCTTAGGATGTAGGCATTTTTACAATTAAATAATGTGGACTGCTCTATCATTGTTGAGGTTGTTGCAATGTAGACTTACGTTGATTTGTTTTTGGATTCTGCCATAAGTTTCTTTACGGAAAGAAAGGAATGGTCGATGCTTTGAAGACCAAACACGGACTACGGAGCAGTTTAGGGAATTGTTTTATTTTACATTGTTTACGTGGTTTAATACTGCGGCTACTAGGCATGTAAATGGGTTACCTAATTTTATGTTGTTCCTTTCTGATTTAAATTGACAATACACTTCCTGTGTATTTGACATTGATTATAATATACTTGATTACTTTTCAAAAAAAAGTTTCTTTACGGAAAGAACTTTTCATATACTAAATCAGTTTCCACTAACTTCAAGCATTCATGCTTTTGGTATATGTTGGTCTTTGTAGATGAAGATGACTTTGATGCCCTGCAAACTTTGGCTGATTTGTCATTGATGATGCCAACAGAAAAGGAAGAAGGTAAATTATGCTCACTTTTTTTTTTTTAAAACTTAAATATCATTGGAAGGGTTAGATTGGCTATATAAATTATGTAATCCAGTTAGTTGCTTATCACGCTGCTTGATTTAGTTTATTGCATTGGCATTTAAATTCTCTGCTAGATACATTTCATGTCAGGTTCTTACCGTGTCTTTTATAGGCCATTTTCATATATAAGAGCGTTTCATTTGTGCATTCCTCACAACACAGAATTTGTGTAACTTTTGGTATATGTGATGATGATACGGTCTCTGCAAATCTTTGTTGTTCATAATGATTTTATAGATTGTTTCTTCAGCAAGCAGTTAAAAATGTTGAGAGGTGAAATTTGTTTTATTTGCAGTTTTATCAGTTCTATTTTGGAGCACGTTTACAATTTAAGCTGACTCTTGGATTTTTTCTACTATTAATTTATTGAAGTTTCATTAAATGTTTCCATTAGATCAAGCTGTTGCAGTTTATGAATTTACCATGTTAATCAACAGCGGAATATATGTTAGTGATTGGTTTTTTCCAGTCTTCATTGATTGTGTATGAATTTATTCTTTCTTTAGCCACAACTTAATTCAATTTCGTTCTTATATGTCAGAGTCAAGGATTCAGTTAAAAGATGAAGCTGATGATCATGTTGATGAGTCTGGGTCATTAGAAGCTCAGCCAGTAAACCAAAAAAGGGACAAACGTAGATCTGCAGGGGTTAGGATGAAAGGTTACCTATCAATGACAAATTCTGAATTGGCTTCTGGTAAAACGTCAAAACCTGGAAAAAGTTCAGTTTCCGATGTTAATGCTGTTGCTGCAGAAAATCCGGATCCTCGTCAATCTATCTCCAAAACATCAAGAAGAAAAGCATATAAGGTGGGATAGGACACAAAACTTCTCTCATCTTTGCTAATCATCATTATCAAATCTAATTTTTGACATGAAATGTGCAAAAATGTTTTTGCAGATTCAGAAAACTGAAGCTCATCCTGGTGAATCCTTAGGAGTTGAGGTAGGTGGTTTTGTTCACTTTGTTTTATATTCCTTGTCCATTTCTTTTGTCTTGCATAATAACTTGAATGATGGAGCTTCTCCTCCCTCTTTATGAATGAATGCGGATCACATTCACAACTTCTAAATTTTACAAAATTGTTGTGTTGTTTTGAACTCTTCTTCGTTATTGAGATAACATAGTCATCACAAAATACATTCCCTATTGATCTCAAATAGTGTTTCATTACCCAAGCCTCTGTCTTATCCAGTCAAGAGCTCACTGAATTTAAATGATGCTGCTTCTTTTAGGCTGGAGATACAGGGAAGAAGTTGATGAACAAGAGTAAGAAAGCTTCACAAACTGGTTCGCCGAAGCTGATGAAAGTTTCTGAAAATTCTTCAAGTATTGATCTACGGAGAGAAGGAAGTGACTCGGCACAATCAGCTGTGCAGGTCCCCGTGGTTAACCAGGTTAATTTACCTACTAAAGTTAGGAGCAGGCGTAAGATGGACCTCAAAAAACCAAATAAAATTGCAGTTGACCAAAGTAACTTGCCTTTCGCCTCACTACAGGAGAGATCATTTGATCATAAGGTTTACTGTTCTCGGCTTCATTCAAACTTTGAAATTTGGTTCACTTATTGACTTCTATTTTGCATCTTTTTCTTTTTTTTTCAGAAAAAACTGTCCAACTGCCTTTTGAATCCTCGTGTTCGGAGATGGTGTGCATATGAGTGGTTCTATAGTGCCATTGATTATCCTTGGTTTGCAAAACGGGAGTTTGTTGAGTATTTGTATCATGTTGGATTAGGCCATGTTCCAAGATTAACTCGCGTGGAATGGGGTGTCATAAGAAGGTATCTCTAGCTAATCATTTATATGCTGAAGATGCAGAATTCATTTGTCAGACAATGCTTCACATCTTCACTCTCACGTTCACACAGCTCTCTTGGGAAACCACGGAGATTCTCTGAGCAGTTCCTGAAAGAAGAAAAGGAGAAGCTTAATCTTTATCGGGATTCCGTTAGAAAACATTACACTGAACTCCGTGAAGGTATCAGGGAAGGACTACCAACGGATCTTGCACGACCTTTATCAGTTGGACAGCGAGTCATAGCCATTCATCCAAAAACAAGGGAGATACATGATGGCAGTGTGCTAACAGTTGATCATTCTAGGTGCCGGATTCAGTTTGACCGTCCTGAACTTGGGGTTGAATTTGTTATGGTAAGCTATTCCCAAATTGCATCTTTGATCACATTTTAAGTTCAGGTTATATGGTTTTTGGCTACAGTGTTACACAGATTTATTTATATTATCTGAACAAATGTAAGAACTCTGACCTTAATAAAACAAAATACTATTGAAGACTTCAGTACTAACCAGTAGTATGGAGGTGTTTCCTTGAGTAATATCTTTGTCCGTATGATTTGAAAAAATAGGCAGCGTGAGAAAATTCAAATGGGGCTATAATTTAGTTGCTCGAGATTTTTATGTAGGTAAAGTTTTCTGTATAACCTCAATTTGTTTGTAAGTTTGATGTGAATTTCAGGTATATTGATTCATGATGAGTATGCACTAGACATATGCAAAGTCAAAATAATCTTTACTCGTACTTTCCCCATTTTTCCAGACTGTCATCTTAAATGTACTGTGATTGCAAATTGTGTTCGATTTTCTCAAACTTTGTTCCATATTAAGCCCTTATATGGTGGGAATTAAAATCAGATTTTTAGTAGATTTTGATAAAAGTTGATGAATGTGTGGTTGAAAAGTTGTGGTCCCATGAAATACGTGATTAATATCAATTGTTGACTTTGACTTAGATTAAAATTTGGATTTTAACTCCTACCAAATTGGTGCTAAACAATTTCAAATGTTTTGGTATGAAGGAGGTGCTATCTGTACTAATTTTTTTTTATATCCAATTTTAGGTATAGTTAATATCCTGAGACATGATTCTGATTGTATCTTTTTCTGTTGCATATCGTTCTTTAATGGAATTAACTATGGAACAAGGCACCTTTTAATTCTGTTTCTCATTTTCAAATTGCTTGATGCCAACTTCTATGTTCTTTTCAAAAGGCATATTTGTTTTTAAAAAAAATGTGAAGAGACAGCCTTCTGGTTTCATTCATGTTCATGCTTCTTTGTTTGATTTGTAACAGTTTTATGTTTCCGCATTCATCGTTTTACATACGTTTATTTGTTATTTGCTTCGTTCCATTGCTAAGATGGCTTTATGTAATTATTTACCTTTTGCAGGACATTGATTGCATGCCGTTAAATCCTTTTGAGAATATGCCTGCATTGCTCTGGAGACATGCAGTTACTGTTGATAAATTTTTTGAGAATTTCAATGAGTTGAAAATGAATGGACAAGTAAAAGAATACGTGAAATTTTCCCCGGGTGACAATTTGGAAAATGTTGATAGTCTTTCCCATTCATCTCCAGCTCATTCTGCCAGTAGTTTATTGAAGCAAACAAAGGCATGGGATTTTTCTCTCTAATTTTTCATTCTCGGTGATTTGCATTGAAGTTCATAATACCTAATTCTGATTCCCTCTTTTTAGTACCTGATTCCATTGTCCAGGCACTTCCTAATATTATTTCAGATGGTGATTCTTATGGAGAAAATTTAATATGATTTGGTTGGAAATTTCTGTGCCTGTGGCTCACTAATATCGTTTTTTATTTTCCTTAGAACACTTTATAATATTGTCCATATGAATAGTCTTCTAGACGTGTCCTCACGAGTTATCATGGATTTAGAAATCCTATCAAGATCCTAGGAAGGAAAAAGAACCAGATTTCTCTAATAAAATTATGTTATATTTATGAGCAGACTGGTTGTTTGATGAGTGAAGTGGTGGAACTTTGTCTTGAGGAGTACATAGAATTACCCTTCTAACTGACTAGCTTTATTACAACTATTGTGGGCTAATATGAACTCATATCTCAGTTGTTTCATTTAGGAGTTTTATTCAATACTAGTAGCTTATCTTCTGTACTAAAAGTTTTTGCTCACTTCTGCATAAGAATAATAAATATAGCATTTTATAATTTTCAGGAGTATCTAACCAGAATGTTTTGTTTGCCAGGTGGCTTCCTCTCATGCCAATGTTCAAACTAGGACTGGGCCTACGGAAACTGCTACCTACCAACAGACAGTGTATTCTCAGCCTTGTACACCAGCTCACATTCAAGCAAAAGAAGCTGATGTTCAAGCTCTTGCTGAGTTGACTCGCGTTCTTGACAAAAAGGTCATAGCATCTAACTGCTAATGTGATGTATATGTTGTTTTTACTCATTGACATTGTTTCTTGCACGTTTTGCTACTAAGTTTGTGCTGTTGTGTATTTGAAAAGTGTTTTTGTTCATTACAATATATACGGTATATGTACAATTGGAGCTGTTTGTCAAAATTAATATTATAGTGCTTCTGTATCAATGTAACAAACTAGAAGAGAGCTCAATGTTCATTTTGTAACATGTAGGAAGCTATTGTTCTAGAGTTGAGACGCATGAATGATGATGTGTTGGAAAATCAGAAGGATGGCGATGGCTCTTTGAAGGAATCAGAGCAGTTCAAAAAGCAATATGCTGCTGTGCTTGTACAATTGAATGAAGCCAATGAACAGGTCTAGATCTCCATAAATTAGAATTGAACATTGCTTTTGCCAATTCCTAGTGATGGAAACAGAGATTGGGGTCGGACAGTCATTCTCATCCCACGCCCTGTTTGGGTTTTTGCCTCCTTGCCCCATCCCTATCCTTGCTTAAGGTGGGCGGTTACCGCCCCATTTATTTATTTTATTTTATTTTTTTGCTTTTATTTTTTTAGTTAGTGAAAATCGTTACTTTTTTCCAATTTGTAGAATAGTACATGTTCCCTTTAGAAAGGATGGTGGTTCTTTTTATTTTTGTGTGATCACAAACTTATATATTTAAATGGACTTTAAATGGGGCAGGTAAGTTCCCCGTCCACACCTCGAGTACCCGATTACGCAAGGAATCTGCGTCCCGTTCGGGGCGGAGCCCCGTGGTTATCGGGTTTAACCCTTTTTTTTAGCCATCCCTACCAATTCTTTTGATTGGCAGAAGTGTTTGCAGTTAAATAGGTGCTAGACTGTCATTTTGTTTTGCAGGTATCTTCGGCTTTGTATTGCTTGAGACAACGGAACACGTACCATGGAAACAGTTCGCTTATATGGCCAAGGCCAGTCAACAATTTCAGTGACCTTGGTGGTATATTGAGTTCTAATGACCGTTCAATATCTCAACCTCACGAATTAGGAATACAAGTGAACGAAATTATTGATAGCTCAAGAACAAAAGCTCGAACAATGGTAGATGCAGCTATGCAGGTACAGAAACTCTATATTAGCATTGTCATTTATATCTGCTGCTCCAGTATTCTGATAGAGCTTGTAGAATCAATTTGCTATAAGTAGATTTTCTACTTATATTGTTGGCATGAAATAGGAGAAGGAACCTTTCTTTGACCGACATTGTAACTTGGATTAATGACCCCCAGCTAGTTCTAACAAATAGCGATGATGGAAATGCGAAATTATACCCTTGTTTGATCCCCATTTTATCAAAAACTCGTATTTTCAAAATTCATTTCAATCACACATGCTTCATTGAAATAATTTTACACGTAAATCGAAAACTTTATCTTAATTTTTTAACCACACATTCTCCAAAAAAAAATATTATTTCAAAATACATTTTTTTCTTCAAAATGGTGCTCAAACAAGGGCTATATATAATCTTTGCTGTACAACTGGTGTGGTCATTTGTTGGAGTGATTTTTACCAAATCTTCCTCTCGGTTCTTTGTTTCAGGCTATATCATCACTCAAGGGTAGGGAGGACGGCATGGAGAAAATTGAGGAAGCTATTGATTATGTGAATGATCGGCTTCCATTGGATGATTCCTGCAAGCCAGGGGTGAGATCTTCTACCTTTCCCTATGAGTTTCCCATAACATCTATAGATCAATTGTTTCACGAACGTGACAATTGTTGCAGGCACCTGATCGTAAGTTGAATGCATCCGATAAAAAAGATGAGGCACAAATTCCTTCAGAACTGATTACTCAATGTGTAGCTACTTTGCTTATGATTCAGGTAATTCTTGGAAATACAAAGACTTCTTTTTCTTGGAAAGTTATAGCTACTTTGCTTATGATTCAGGCAATTCTTGGAAATACCAAGACACTTTTCTTTTTCTTGGGAAGTTATGATTGGCTAAGCTTAAAAAGTTGACTTACAAGTAAATAAGTTTTAAAATTATTTGTTTCTTTTATTCATCAAAGTTGGGAAAACATTACTCCGTTCGACATTATGGTAAGAGTCACATAAGAATAAAAAACACTTTTTTACTCTTGAGAGTAGGGAAAAAGTTATCGAAATATGTTCGTAGAAAATGTTACTTAAAAGCAACCAAACATGCTGCAGTCATCATTTTCTTCATATGCTGACTGGTTCAAATCATGATTTTGTAATTGTAGAAGTGTACAGAACGAGAGTTCCCACCGTCTGATATAGCACAGATACTCGATTCTGCTGTGACAAGTTTGCAGCCATGCTGTTCGCAGAACCTTCCTGTTTATGCTGAAATACAGAAGTGCATGGGTATAATCAAGAGCCAAATATTGGCACTGATACCTACATAGCCGCATAAAATCAGACCCATTACGCCTGTCTTTGTGAATCTGACATGCACATATTTAAATTAACTGCAATTTCAGTTTTCAGATTCTGTAATGCTGTGAAATTTTCTTCCATTTCATTGCTACTGGGATTGGGATTGGTCTGTTAGAAGGTATTGTAGTCAATTCTTTGTTATGGAAATCCGTGGCTTGAGAAGCTAAATTTTCTAGATTCTGTTCAATAGCAGAGACGGTTGACGCCAACGTTATAGTGCATGTTTGGCTAAGCATAAGTTTTTTTACTTACAAGCTAAGCATAAGTTTTTTTACTTACAAGCAAATATGCAGAGGTTTTAGAAGTTATTTATGTTGGTGGACGTTGAAAGCCTAGAAGCTGGAAATCAGTCTGAATTCGATACGAGATACATTGATGGCCTTGGAGAGAGTAACTCAGATTGAGCTGTCCAAGGAGAGCGCCCTCGCCTAGAATTCACCCCGACTTGCATTATGGCTGTGCCAAATGCTGTTCTGCTTAAATTGGTGTAGCATAGACTAGTCAGTTATAAATAAGTTGCTTATTTAAAATTAAAAATTTACTTAAAAGTAACTATCATAATCAGTTATGCATGCATTGTCATTTGACCAAATGGCCTGCAAATTAGTGACTTATCAAAGATGATTTAAGAGATGCTTCTAAAAGAAAACCATTAACAATTATTTCTTGTCGAAGACTCATAAAACATTAGCGAAAACATGTAGACATTCATCGAAACGAAATGGAAAAAAAAGGGGATTCAAGTCGATAAGGGGGCATGTTTGGAATTGATTGTGCACACATTTTGTATGGAATCTACACATTTCATAGAGCTTATAGCTTACAATCGCTTTATTTTAATTTAATCATTTTCCAAACAAGCACTTTGATATACGCTAAGAAAAACCAAGGCAACTGGTTCAGTCATTACGGATTAGCCCCTGCTCAGAGTCAAGCTCCATGAATGAAATTTGATTGATTGTCAAAAAGAGAATTCATACGACTCCACAAGCATACAGCCATAGATCAAATAGAAGAAACAAAGAACAAAATAGGGTTTCCCATTTGACGAAAAGAAAACCAATATAGCTGGTGCAGTTGGTGACTATAACAAGTAACATGTACCAGAAAGAAAGTACTGACAAATGAAAAGCATATAGTTACGAGTAAAACACCTCTAATCATCCAATAATTATCTCCTCTATTTATTTCCTAACATCCTTCCTATTTAGCACAAACATCTCTTTCCCGTAAGATTTTTCACCAAAACGGGCGCGTACATTAGCCTCGCATTTGGGTAATGACATCTTCCGAGGGGACACCAGCAGATTCAGGCAAAATGACAATGTTACAATGTACACGCCTCATTCTTCAGCCTATTAACCTTAAAAAGCAGGCCACGAATATGAGGCCAACCAATCGTATATACGAAAGAATTGAGATTCCTTGCAGGCGGGCGCCACCAACATGATCTGCTGTTTGCCATTGTTTCACACACCCAAAAGAAACCTAAAGATATCACTCAGTGAAATAATCCCTTCTACGTGTTTGCTTCCAGCCTCTACAATAACAAGCCGTCTGACGCCTGACAATGAAATAGTAACCACGTGACTGGTTATTCACTTATTTTGACAGTAAGATTAAAACTACCCTTTCACAACATGCAACATTTTTTTTTTACTTAGAACTAACATACACAAACATTTTCGGCAACCAGTAACTTCACTTTCAAGCTTAACGTGCTCTTGTGTAAGCAGCAAAAAGCAAAGAATAGTTTACCTGGCTTGGATAATCTGTCCATGACTTTATGCAGTGAATCGGACCGCAGACACATGTGACATCTTTGATTCCCGTAGTCGTACGTTGTGAAGGGGTCATCTCGGTATTGCAACGCCTATAATTCCCAAATTAGGTAGTTAATACAGAAAAAACTGTATACGCAAAGACAAGAAATAATGTTCCACTTATCTCTGAATTGCATCAGTAAATAAAAGTCGCAAGTAAGAAAACATACGAGGCTTTTCTTCCACAAAGTTCTAATTCAATCAAATTGTTCAAAATCAAAAGTTTGTCGAGCTCACATTTACCAAGCAGGCTCAAACATACATTTAGTTACAACTTCCCATTATATGAATTTCAAAATCAAGTTTCTGGTCCCAGTAAATGCTTTTCTTGCCAAAGGAAGACTGCATGTACCTATGTTCCTTAAGTGGTACAAAATGAAATGCAGTATGTGGCGCCAACAAAATAAATGTGCTTACCTGATCAATAGTTGTTTCTTCAAGATTAATGTGCGTATAAATATTATCCTTAGCCAAAGAAGTAATATCACTGTAAAAAACAAACAAAATAGCCTTAAATTACAAAACCTTGATTGAATAGTGGTTCCCAAGTGCCTGAAAAACATAATTTAATGCCATAAGCACAGAAAACTATAGGCACTACTAACCTTCGAGAATATACATCCAACAAAGAGTCGTTGTCATCGACAATGGGGATCGAACTAACTTGAGCTGCAATGAAAGAGACATTATGGCTTAGACATTCTGTTGGAAGTAACTGGAGCACTGTGTGCGTGTTGAGCGCAAAGTGCTTTGAAGTAGTTTTATTGTTGAAAGAATTTTTTCATGTTCTTATTCTATGCCAATACCCTTTCCAGGCCAAAAAGGTTAACTTTCAGATCGGCGAGTTAAGGCAACTTAAAGGAACAAGCATTCGAAAAATGTGCCGCTAATGTTAACTTCTGGCAAAATAATTCAGATTTTGAAGTCTTTCTCATATATGAATGTACTAGCTTTTGTAGTACACTTCAGGGTCTGAGCATACTTGTTTATGTGCAAGAGTTGTGCATTTAAATACATTTTTATATGTACAATTTTCAAGACTTTAACACGTGTAAGAAATTTTACTGTGATTTCATATGAAGAAGTGCAAGATAATTAAATTATCAAAAATGTTTAGGAAGAAATGAGTAAAACTTTGAAAACTAGGGTGACACTTGGGGACAAAAGAGAGAAGAGACCGCTCAAAGGGGTTCTGAAGAAGAGTATGCATACCTTGAATTAATAAATTCAGTGCTGCACTAAGTGATGCATTGGGTCTCAACATCGTCAAAGTCCGCTGATTTGGCTCCCCAATTTTGGGAACCCAAGTACCAACAGGGATTGCACAGATTGGCAGTTGAAGTACTGGCAATGAGCTTGATGAATGTCTGAAATATCGGCAAATACCTGTCAAGTGCCAGAATGTCAAGAACACAGCATATGTTGTTTTTGAAACTACGCCATACATAAATACACACACACGCACGAGTAGTTGCGCATTTTCCTCACATTTCAGTATTCCAGAAAGAGAAGCAAGATGCAATAGCTGTGGGTTTGATGCATCTTCTGAAGGTGAATGGATAATTGGAACTGTAGACACACCACTTTGCAAAATCTTCAAAGTAACTTCTTTCAAATTGTTATTTGGCCCGGCCTGAAAAATTATCATCAAATCAACAGAAAGGAATTACATTCATGCTTATAGGGAAAAAGAACCAGTTAACCAGATTAAAAATAATTACCTCCTTCTCAAATGAAGGTCTGGGCTGATTTCTTTGGCACATAAGGTGTTTTTATTGGAACAATATTTTATGCCAACGTGTTAATCCATAGAGAGAGTGAATTATGACAAAAACACCACTATTTGAATGGTAGATTAAATGAAATGAGTAGATCAAATAGAACATTCATTTTCTGCAGAAAGACTATATTATTAAGCAACTACAGCAAAACCTGGCCATGGCAATGAATGTCATTTTCCATCAAAATTTGCATCAACTGCATTGTTTACCAATCTATCACAAGAATATCATAATAGGTAATGGTTGTAAGACGAGTTTAAAACTTTTGTCACAAAGGCAAGTAAAACCATACACCAATCATTGGTTCAGTCATATTATACCTGGTTCTCGCTTCCCTGATTCCACCAGGACTTTTCACAAGTTATAATTCACTAGAAAGTTTCTAAATACTCGCAAAATGATGTGAAGTATGGAAGATGGCTTCAGTAATCATAAGGTGTAAAAGACAACCATTATAGGAATCGTTCGTTACATCAAATATTAGTTTCAAGTGTGTCGACACCTTCTATCATCACAGGGACGTAACTTGTAAGACAAAAGTAGTATCCAATTGTTTATTCCATAATATTTGTATGTAAAAGATTTATCTACGAATTCATATGCGAAATAGACATGGTAACATTCAACAAATAGTACTCACATGCAAAAGAAGTCTTGGAACTGCACTTCCTTGCCCATTAATTTGACCATTCAGGAATGATTTTGCTTCTTTCCAAGCAGATATAGTGTGTGTGTCTAGCTCTTCCTCTGTCATATTGGACCCATGATTACCTAGCTGCCAATACAAAGTGACTATCAGGAACCTTACATTTCTAGACTTAGCATTGCAGAAACTAGTAACTAATGATTATATGAAAGTTGTTAGGACACTCAGAAAAGAAATACATCATTTCTGCAAAAAATTATTGTTTGGTAGCAAGAATTATCCATCAACTATGACAAACTTATTTTATGGCCTATAATTATTATGCTTGCAACATAGATAAGACACATTAGATGTAGAAAGAAACATAAAAAAAACCATGAAATGATTTTAGGTGAATCAAGGTATACCTATGCCACAAATTACTGCATAACAAGAACAAACGAATAGGGGACCAAAACCTGGTAGACGAGGTTATTTGAAACACTGACAAATTAGGTGATACAAGTGCTTCTGTGTCCCATATACATCCCTAACTATAACCTCAGTGCAGATTAAGTGCCAAAAACAACAGAAATTTTAAAATGATAAATATATTGTCATTTGTGTTTATCAATACCCTCGATCACAAAGTGGTCTTACACAACATCAGATGAATACTCTTATCATAAAGGATGATGACCAATAGATTCAGAAATTTAGGTTGCCAAATAATTTTATCACTGGTGTCCTACATTTATCAATTCTTAAATATCTATTGCCCTTCCTGCTTCAAACAGCTAATCAAATACTGGTTTATTAGGTCAAACATTGTATGTCGTGTGAAAAATGTGCAAAACAAGAGAGGGGAACTATACTTTTTCAATGAATATATGTGACATGCCAATTCCATTAGTTCATATATACAAATAAAAGGAAACAAAGATTAGAAAGCGCGCAAGGCATAAATTGATGCACCCAATCGAAATGTCATCATGGAAAAGAAAAGGATGAAAGAAAACCAGATAATTGAGCTAAATAATCTTCTTTACAAAAAAAAGACAGGAGAGCTTAGTACTTACCTCTCTCATAATTAATATAAAATCCAGTGCACTAAGAACTCCAACAAACTTCCCCTTCAAGAAGTCCCATAAAGGTGCCATAGAGATTCCCTGGAAAACGAGTATCAGAATGGTGCATATACCAGAAAGGTAGTAAATGACTACAAACATCAGAAAAAACAGTCCTCATGATTCTTGGTGCCATTAAAAAACAAATAACAGGACTCAATAGCCCAGTAGATCCCTTTAAAATATAAGGCAAAAGTATTTCCCAACAACATATCCTCATAAAGTTTTCCATTTTTGTTTGGGTGGGCTTATAAGCTTAGTTATAAGGAGAGAAAAAAGTAAAATAAGCAAGCTTATAAGCCCACCATAGATGTCAACTAGAGGTGGTCAACAACTCCAGAAGCAGCAAAATGCAAAATTGTTTTGTGCTTCAGAATGCTCGCTCTAATGCACACCCAAGGTAATAGAAGATATCCTCTTCTTGTCCATGACAACCAAATATTACTCTTGAATCAAAACAAAGGAAAAAATAAAACTGGAAAATCATATTGCTAATTCATATAGTTCTACAATAAGCAATGTTCTTCACATTATATTTAAATGATAGAGATATCTAACATTCTTTGATATAGATAGAGGACTTTGGAATAACTTCAGCCTTCGCAGTATTAATGTCAATACCTGCTCGTGCAGAATATGAAACGCTTGCTTCACAGGAAGGTCAACATCCAAAGCAATGACCTGCAAAACCGAGAGCCACTAAAACATTGAAAACAAAAATAGAAGTAACCCATGGCCAGAGGAACATCCATGACAAAAGATGACAAAAGGGGAGGCAAGGATAAATCATCCAGACCTTGCCTGATTCAGGAAGTAACTCATAAGCCATATGCATTGACAAAAATGAAGCTATACGAAGCCGGGATATCTCCAAATCTGCTTCAGAAATCCTTGAAAGGGGCTCATACGACGTACCTTCTGAAACTCGAACCTGTGGTGGACATTTAAGCGAGTAAGTGCCACAACCAGATAGCTCACTTTCATGTAAGTAATCCGGGAGATTAAGTGCGTGTATTATTTTAACAACATGGTCACAGTGAAAAAAGAAATAATAATGGGCATGGTTGAAGACAGTTTGACACAAAAACATATTAAATTCGGACTCAGGAAACTGCATGTAAGTCTGTTTTCTATCACCAAACATATTCCACCTTTAGATTTTTCCAAAGCACTTAAATAGGGAAACAGAATTTTCCCAAATCCCGTATTGCTTACACAAACCATACTTTGGAACACAAAAACCTAAAGTCCTTAACAAGTACAAAAACAACGTTTTTAAAACATATTACTCAGGACATAGGAGGGAAAATATAGCAATTACCAAACACATTAGCGACAGTAAAGTACCAGAAACAGTTGTACTTGTGAAAGAAAGTAGATGGGCAGAAATGTATACCACATGGCGGAAGGCATCATTATCAACATCCATGTTGGAACCAGGAACAGGAGGAACACTTGGCATTGCAGGAAGATAGTTTGCTTCCCTTGCTAAGAGGATAGTGTTCACCGTTCCTATGTTACTACTGACAAAAGGTTGATGCTCATCATGTCGCCATTCACCATCGACAACAAACTTGTACTGCGCGTGAAGTAACAATAATTCCAAAAGCTACAGTTAATGAGAAATCAGCAAACAATTCAAATGCTCTATTAAAAAAAAGTTCCTCCTCTATCAGAAATTAAATAATATAGTTCAACCCGGCACTGCATCTTAGGTTTAGCATTTTTTTCCCGTTGTTAATCTCGAAAAGGTCTAAGGACGTGTCTTGTCAAATTAATATTGATAAAAATTATATAAAAAAAAAAAAAAAAAGAAAGAAGGATATTAGTTTAATATGGGGATTTTAGGAAGAAAATAAATTGGTTTGCTTAGGTAAGGGAACAATCATTTGAGATAGTTGGAAGGACAACCAAAAAAGAGACTAAAGATAGGAGCATCACATAAATCAGATACATAGATGTTATAGACGTGAGAAATGTGAAGAACAGATTCTTCTCGTAGTCAGTTATTTGATTGCCAGCAACCTCTTAGCAAAAACACCTGCCTACCATATAGTATTTTATCACAGCTATTATGATCAGTGACAATTTCATAGCATTTATGTTTACTTGCCAATACTTATTTCTGCCAAACTTCATTCTCTAATCAATTCACGAGTCAAGTTTCATCATTATCTGAAATTTCAACAGTAACAAAATTATAAATTAATCCTCATGCTGCTTTTTTCCCCGAGCTCCCAGATACCTTCTTTTCCAATAACACAAAAATAAATAAATAAATAAAATACTTAATGTTTAATGGTAAATCCATTCTCAGCAGTCATAATCAATTGGTCATAATGTAGGTCAATGAAGGCCAAAAATTAATGAGATAACAATAAATAAGGGAGGTCATGATTAAGTATCATCTTGAAAGTCAAAAGTGGTACATCCCAGATGATTTTAACAGATAGATCTAAAGCAGACGTGGCTCGTGGCAAAACATACCATTCCCCAAATAACAAACTTAGTGCAAATCAACACATAATGCAGGCCACTTTTCATAATGCATTTATTTCCATCAAACTAAATCATCCTAAAAGACATCAAATTTAAAATATCTTTTGATCATATCTAACAATCGTGTGCAAATCATCAATGTAGACCATTTCTATAAAGCATTTATTTCCGTCAAATAAATCATCATAACAGACATCAAATTTCCAATATCTTTTGATCATATCTAACAATCATGTGCAAATCATCAATGAAGCACAAGACAACTTCCTAACAAAATGCCACATTACAGACAAACCTGATGATAACCCGGTGGTAGGCTACATATTGTCTGAAACACTGTAGGGCATCCCTCAACCGGAGTCATTGGCCATTGTGTCCACCTTTAAAAAAAAAAAAATTCAATCAAGTACATACTAACAATTTAGTATAAAGAACATCAAAATCATCCCAAAAATAACAAAAACAAGGTACAAATTCAATAAAATACGCATAAAGATATAGTTTCTCCAATACCGATGAATTCTTACCTAGTAAATGAGCCACTGATTAGTACATTTCTCCCACCATAAGGCCACACAAAACGTGTGGGAATCAACATCGTGCCACTCTCGCGGGAAAAATCCATATCAGAAGGATACATTCACACTAAAATATTACTAAATTTCCCAAAGGAATCCCCAAAAAGGACCCAAAACCCTAGAACATTTATGTTATAATGTAACAGAGCCAAGAGCAAAAAAAAAAATTTACAAAATCAATCAATTACTGCAAGACCCAGTGAATCATTAGGCTCCTTTAAACTCCCAAACAGCTCAAAATCGAATTTATAACCCTAACAACCTCGGGCGTATAATGCAAAGCATAAAGATTGAAAATCTTGACCAAATTATGCAAAAACAATAATAATTCAGGTAGATTCCGAAATTGGGCAGGAGGTATTCTTATATTGAGAGGAAATCTTGACCTTAACCAAGAAATTTAGAAGTTTTCAACAATTTCATTTAGGGCAGGAACTGTGTAAATTTCTAAATATTCTCTGAGGAAATTATTAAGAAGGGTCTGCTGCTACCCCCAAATAAGAAATTCTCAAAAGTTTTATCATCTAGTCAGCATGTGGGTCCCACTTTCTTCGTACATATCTCCAAATTTTCATTTTACCTTTTTTTTAAAAAAAATTTGAGTTGAAGTCTACTTTTTAATAAAGTAAGTTTTTTAATGCCAAAATCATTAAAGAGAATTTTTCGAGAATAATAAATTAATATGATAATGCTTTGATCGTTGATGAAGTTTATCGGTGAAATTTTATTCTCTTTAATCGTATTTTTATTTTTATTACTTTATCAATGAATCTTTTTTATAAAATTATTTGAAACTAAAATGTTTAAAATTTGGTAAAAAAACGAGGGCCAACTTAGGTAGTTGATTAGTTTATAATGACTTTCGATCAAACCTACTTTTTATCCCACATTTCGTAGAATTCGCGTTTTATATTCACTTAAAACATTAATTTAACCATCTACCATAAAATGAATAAATCTTGTTATTTGTCTACATTTTGAGTTGACTTTATAGATTAATGATTGATTGTAATACGCTCATTTTCTTTGAATAACATGTAATTATGCCAAGTCTTGAAATTCGAGATAACGTAGTAATTAATTCAAAGTAGTGGGGATTGTCAGTGTAAACATGCCTTAACTTGTTTATGCCTTTCTTTTTGTAAGTGTCCACACACGGGAGGAAAATATCGAGCATCTTCAATTGTGGTGTAATACGAATCTAAATTATAATTTAGATCTTCGAAGTGGCTAAAAATCTTTTCAATCGAAAGATGCAAAATGCAAATTATATTTTGCGACGAAAAGTGTAAAAAAGGATGCAAATTCAATCTTCTTTAACATCCACAATAGGCAAAAAATGAAGTTAGATCTTTCTTTTGCCGTAAAATTTGTTAAATCTAAGTGGTCCTACATTTAAAGGATCAAAATTGATTTTAAAAATACCAATTTACATTCAATTTTACATCACCATGCTCTTATATTTTCAATAATTAATTTTTTTATTTAAATGCGTCGACACTTGAGATGCATGAACATTTTCCTTGTTACACATTGTCCAACCGTCGACATTTTTGTTGGAAAAATCATGAATCTACTTGGGTCGAGTTTCAATATTCATTAATCCTTGTTATTTTTTTCTTCATTTTTTTTTTTGAATTTAAAATTTCACAGTCGAAGAATTTAAACAAACTTAATTTACATACTATTAAAAGTAACCAATGTAAACAAACTTAATTTACATACTATTAAAAGTAACCAAACCACCATTTATCGCGAATGGTAATCATGTTGTTATTTTGACGTCTTCCTAGTCCAAGTCATATAAAATATTGGTAATCATGCTGGTAGTTGAAAAATCGAATTTTAACAGTAAATGAAGTTTCGACTGCTTTATCAGATATAGTCATACAACCAACATTAAGAAGCCAATTGGTACTCTAAATGGTGATTCTCTTGATAAAGTCAAAGATGAGACGTAGTAAAGGTGAATCACAAAGAAAGAATTATGGTCGAGGGATGATCTTTCTCAATCTCATCTGAGGCGAGATGTGAAGTGTTACTATTGTAATAAAAAGGGATATATTAAGAGAGATTGTTATTCGTTGAGATTTAACAAAAGCAAAGAACTTTTCGAGATCGAAAATTTGTTTGGGGAAAAATGGTATATGTCACATCTCAATCTCTTGCTACATGAATAATTCCATGAAAGTGTGTGAATATTATCCTAGAGGTAACTCGATTATCAAAGAGGAAAACGCGTTGCGTCATGTCATGGCTT
>CAIGRP010115885.1:0-17119 GCA_903798385.1 Fraxinus cuspidata | reverse complement strand
CACCCTAAACCCTAAATTAAAATTCATAATTCGAACAATAGTGCAACATTAATTATTTACCCCAAATGACCAAATCACGAATTCATAAATCAGTTAAATGTGAAATCACAATTCAGTTCTCATTTCTCATCTCAAATTTATGATACAACTAATTTCTTATAATCTCATTTCAAATTTATGATATTGATACAACTAATTTCTCATTTCAAATAAGTGAAAATGAAAAGTGCCAATTAATTCATTATTTTAATTTATTCATACCCATACATGATACAATATAAATCATGATTTCAGTCATAACTCATAAATAGAAAATAACAAAAAAAAAATCGAAAAACAGAAAACTCACGGGTTCACGGTGTCGGTCAGCAGAATGCAGCCGTTCACTGGAGCTTCCGACTACTGACACCGACACTACGGCTAGACTGGTGGTGGTGGAGGATTCACCGATAGGCAGGACAGGAGAAGAAGGTCGGATCGTCGGAATCACGTCGCCAAGCAAGGATGAGAAAATTATCTAGGAGATATAGATAATACCGCTTTGCCACCATCACCTGCGGTTCCATTGTATTCAATTGTTAGGGACGAAGCCAGTAGAAAATGGTATGTAGATACTGATTTTGTTGAGCATGCTTTCAGCTTAGTAGAATGTGTACAATCTAGTAATGGGGCTTTCTTTAAAAGTATTTGAGTTTGATTCTGTTTTGGGATGTGTTACAACCCAAATTGGTAAATTTAAAATCATTATGATTTTTTTTGGAATTTGAGATAATTCTAGAAGATGAGTGCTTGAATTCATTGGAAGAGGTGGAGTATTGTGTTTTGTTGGAGAAATTAATTTTTTGATTATTGTTGAAGAAGCCGTACATTCCTTGGTAGAATTTATGTCAAGGTGAAGATTGTTAGAATTTGAGTGGGACCTGAATTCCTTATTTGAAGTATTGAAGAATTCTAATTGAAGTTCACGTCAACGAAAATTCTTCAATACTTCAAACAAGGAATTTGGATCAAAGCTTCTTCTATGTAGCTGTCCTGTGACATGGGAATCACTACATGCGTATAGATAAAAATTAAGATTCAAGACACTGGGTAAAATTTATCAAGAGAAAAGGGCAAGTTTTGTTTTCAAAATAATAATGCAATTAAAGTAGTCGTTTGAAAAGAATATTGTGAAATTGTACCATTGACCGTAAAACATATCTATGATACATTCTTTCCAGCTTTATTCTTGTTTGCTCTTTGGCCTTACATGTCTTTCCTTCAAGCTCATGTTCGATCCCCTTCCTGAAAAAAATTAATATTTGTATAGAAATGATGTTCAATTGATGTCAAATCAGTCATAAGATCATGTGCAAAAGTAGTGCATGTGCAATAGTAGTGCCTCTCTAATTGGACACGAGGCAGGTGGTTATACTTTGGACTGATTTCGTTTGCAGACTTGCAATTTTTAGGGCTTTGAACCTTCCAGAATCCACCATTTTGGGTTCATCAGAAGGGGATGTCCACACTGAAGGTGTAGTCTTGGGTGTTCACCATTACCTAGCCCAAGAATGACAAGCCCTGGTCCTAGCTCCAGAATACATAGCGGTGCAGTCACCCCTGGGTATTCACGTACAGGAGGGCCATGTATTGAATTGCCCATGGTCCTTGATGATGGAAAGCAACAGTCTCACCAATTGCGTCTTCCTACCGTAACAATCTCCTCCTTCTCTTCCATCACATTCGCAAGGAATATCCTCGGGAATTCCTTGCAGTCCATGCAGGAAAAAAATTACTCCAAGCCTTGTTTCTTGCTGGAAGAAAGAACGTCTCCTTGGTAGAGGCATATATGGACATGTTTATTTGGGTTTTGATCACTAAGTGATCAAAGAGAGTTAACTGTCATTCGTTATAATTCTTTCTTTCTCTAGCAATATGCACTATAAACTTGAATTATTCCTCAGTCGGGCATGTAGTAAATATTTGTTTCTTCATATATAAGCCACTTTGTTGGTATTGCTACATTTTATGTTTGTTATGAATCTGATCGTTTCATTATTCTTTTGCTGTCACGTACGTGGGTGTTAATTTTGATTATTTCAATTATTTAAACCAATTCCCTTTTCTCCCTTTCATTTGGACCAATATGTGATCATATTTACCTGCTTTATGTGATGCAGTGAAAGCGGTGAGATGTGTGCAATGGTGGTAATATTATTTTCAGATGATGCGAAGTCAAGTGAAAGTGCAAAGCAACCTGGACAAGTGAGCTTTTGCAATCTAAAAACTTCTAATCACCAAGGTCATGAGTTTTCTTTGCAATATTCAATTTTTTTTCAAAGAAAAAAATATTGTATAATACTTATTTGTAAAAGTGCAAACCTAAGGAAGAAAAGTTTGTCATTTTCTAATTATGAATTGGAAACTTATATTTGTGAAACTCAACAAGAATAATATCTTGCAGGAAATAGCAATGCTAAGTCACTTGTGTCATCCAAACATAGTTCAGTGTAATGGACCAGAGACCGTAAGCTTTGGTACTCTTTGTTTGTAGGTGCTGGTTTTCTTCCATTCTTATATTACTGAAAATTATCTTTGTTGAAGAACACTTGTGAAATGAACAAAAGTTTGCTTCAAATGATTTCTTCACCAAAGTTCCATATGGTTTCTTCCCTTTTATATGGGTAGGAAATGATTTTTGACCTGCTAAAACTTCAACTTAATAGGCTATCCTATAGGAGAAATAGAGTCCCGTCAAAAGTAAAACGAAGGTGCTTTTTGATCCTATCAATGTGTTTTTTCTTTCTCTTGCGAGAGATTGCAATCACAGACGATTGATTTGGTGCTTCATTTTTATAATGAATATCGTCCATATTGTGATTCTATCAAGTTTGGTTAGAAGTTTGTTTACTAGTGCGTGTGAAGCAATGTACTTGATTTCCATTTCTGTATCATATGTCATCTGCAGGTGGATGAAAACCTATGTACATACCTTGAGTATGTATCTGGTGGTTCCATTTACAAAATCCTCCAAGAGTAAGGCCACTTGGGTGAAGCAACAATTCGAGGTTACAATAAACAAATATTTTCTGGGCTGGTTTATTTGCATGCCAAAAACACAGTTCATAGTTGGGGTTTTATTAGTAATAGTTTTCTACTTAGTTTTATAGCTATTGGCCTATTGTTTATCACTCTACTCTCATTTTCTCTTCTTAGAGGGCCATAATATTTAAACCCTACTATTTTACAAGTTTGATAAATAGTATATCTCTTCAGGGACATCAAAGGGGGCAAATATTCTGGTTGAGCTCAATGGCCGGGTGAAATTGGGCAGATTTTGGGATGGCAAAACATGTAAGAGGATTTCCCTTAATTACTCCATTGCTACAATCTCTTTGAACTCGGAACGTAGAATTGGTAAAGCAACCTTTTCTAATCAATTTTTGAGATGGTCAACTTAAATAATATTTGGTATACTAAGTTGCTGCTTCCTCACCAACGTGTTTGTCAAAATATTAATACACTCAACATTACACCTGATTGATAAGAGGCGTTATTTTAATTTTTGGTTGGTACAATATGTAGAGTGACAAACTGGATGAGTGAATATTCGACTGTCCGCCTAAAACAAAAGCAAAACATTTATAAAATCGGGTTTTAGTAAATAAATAGCTGAGTTGTTGTCTATTGAGTTAATCTATTTGAATGGTTCATGTTCTTCTTTCGACACTTCAAGTTTTCATCTAATCCAGTAGCTATATTGTAGATCATTGGGCCATCTTGTCTGTTGTCCTTTAAGGGAAGCCCTTAATGGATGACAGCTGAGGTTAGGCAGAATGCTATTTCATTTTCTGGTGTCATTCCCATTGATCCAAAGACTTCTTTTCATATGATTGTATCTTTGTACAGGTCATAAAGAATTCAAAAGGTTGTAACCTCGCAGTAGATATATTGAGCCTTGGGTGCACAGTTTTGGAGATGGCCACCACAAAACTACCTTGGAGTCCGTGTAAAAGGGTTAGTTAATTTTCTATTAATCTTTGAAGATCATATAATCTCTTATGATTATTATTTTTATAAATTAATTGTCTCTTGTTTTTCGTGGACTTTTAATGTATTATGCTTGGCTGAAGGTTGCTGCTTTGTTCAATGTCAAGAACCGCAAAGAACTGCCTGATATCCCAGATTACCTCTCAGATGAAGGCAAGGATTTCGTGATGCAATGTTTGCAGCGCGATCCAACACACTGTCCTACAGTTTCTCAGCTCTTGGAGCGTCCTTTTGTTAGAAATACTCCTCCATCAGAAAGATCCAATTTGTGTGTTGAATCTATGGAAGCCATACCTATAGCTCCACATACCGAAAAATCTCCGATATAAAAGCTTCTTCTGTGTAGCTATCTTATGATACGGAAATTACTGCTTACATATAGATATTCATCAAGGCACAAGGCAATGTGTACAATTTTTTGAGAGAAAAGAGCAAGGTTCATTTTCAAAATAATAACACGATTGAAATAGTTGATTGAAAAGAATAATATGAAATTGTATCACTGATGGTAAAACATCTCTCTGACGCATTTTTTCTTGCCTTATATTTGTCTACTCTTTAGCCTTACGAGTCTTTCCTTCGCAAGTCATTTTAGATCCCTTCCAGAAAATAAATATTTGTATATGAATGATCTTCAATTGATATCAAGGCAGTCGCAAGATCATGTGCAATTGTAGTGCACGTGCGATAGTAGTGCTTCTGTAATAGTATTGTTTCTCTAATTGCACACGAGGCACGGTGTTATACTTTGTAACTTCGTAAGCTCGTTACTACTAAGGCACTTCTGTTACTTAGAAAATTTGTGATGTGGATATCTATTCTATATTTGTGGTAAATCAAATATCATTTCTGAATTTTTTCAATGCTAAAATTTTTTGGCCATGGACACAAAACCTACTCTTGAATCTTTCATGTTATAGTTGATCATGTATATGACAAGGGATTGTGATTAGTTCTAATGCATGTGGTTTTGCATAGTGCTGAATTATTGGATCTCCTCATTTTTTACTTTGTCTATATAGATGTCAAGCTTCTTTTATTGATGTACACCTTGTTTGCATCTTAGTTTTACAATTTTCATGATGTAGACTTTCTCTATTGCAACACGACCAAAGTAACTTTTTTTTTCATTCTTTTTTTTCAGAACCGATGCCTAAGCTCCAAGTAACATTTCTTGCCAAATTTCTCCCAGAAAGAGTCATCTTTTGCATTCATGATCAGAACATCATACAAACGGAAGAATGCCCCCCTTCTCCCATACCAAGACCAAAAGCTACCACCAGTTCGTCTACGCCTTGTAGTGGTGGCAATTACACTTTTCTATTACATCACTCAAAGCTGCCGGCAATTTATTTGCATGAACCGATAAGGATGATGGCAGACCTCCAAAACCCAACTTTTTTTGAAGACTTGTGCAAGCCCATCTGTCACCTGAACGAGTTTCATCCGAAAATGGCTTTCTTGGAGATAAGGTGGAAAGATCAGGTGGCATTAGTGAACAAAAAGAACAATCATATGATGCAAATTTTATGTTGGCGGATAGTTTCACTACAACTGTTGATGAATCCTTTGAGATTGATCCCAATTATGGACCTGAATACAAACTCCCCTGGTCACAGTATTAATGGAGTTTAAAGTGCACGCACCGTCTTGCATTTACTGGTAGAGAGGTGAACTGTATATGGCAGACATCAATATCGTGCATCTCTTTCGAAGTTGAAAACCGATGAGGAAGACTATGATTTCGTACTACCACTCCATGAGTGAGCAACATTTGCTTATTTACGATCTTAATTCATCTTTTCTACCTTGGAAGACAAATAGTAATCCAGGTAATTTTGATTAAATAGACATGAGAATATCTAGCATACATTATTTGGTACGCACTATTGGTTAGAAGAAGACACTAAAATTTACAAAATTTTAGCTTTTCTGTCGTATTAGAGTCTAGTGATATACTCTTCCATTGTTGTTCATGCTATTAAGATAATTATTCCTCCATGTGAGCTTTGGATAGAATCTTTTGTACAGATGATATGGTTAAGTAGGATACAGGATGGAGTCTAGTTTGAAATGTTCTCAATCAACAATACAGGATGTCTTCTTCTCTGAATTTTTACTTGTTTTGTTGTGGAGAAATTTTTGAATAAGCCTGCATTCAGTCTTGTAGATTCAATGAGTCTGATGGAAAAAATTCCTTCTTTTATTGTCACATAAATCAATTGTATAGAATTTTAAAAGCAATTCTTTTAATCAATCAACATAGTCGTTGAAGCCTAAATCTTACGTAGACCACCGAATGAAGTATTGAGATGCTTTCTTGAGGAAAAAGTTCAGAGATGGTTGGAACTTGACTCCAATACTAGCTATACTCATTAACGATGGGATTGACATTGTTTTGGTGTCTTTTATTATCAAAATTAAAAGCCATTCAACCAAGACAATCAACAGAAAGAGCCCAAAATTTGAAGGAGAAAATAATGACGATTAAATGAAGAAAAGAGCAAGGTTTATTTTCAAAATTATAACGTAATTAAATTAGTCGATTAAAAAGAATAATGAGAAATTGTACCGTACCATTTACCATAAAAACATATTTCTGATAGACTGATACATTCTTTCATGCCTTATATTTGTCTGCTCTTTGGCCTTACGAATCTTTCTCTCACAACTCATGTTAGATCCCTTCCTTAATAAATGAATATTTTGGTGTCAAGGAAGTCATAATTTCATGTGCAATAGTGGTGCATGTGCTATAATTGTGCATGTGCAATAATAGTGCTTCTCTAATTGGACACGAGGCACGGGGTTATACTTTGGACCGATTTCATTAATGTTGGACTTATCTAATTATTTAAACTAATTCCCTTTTTCCCTTTCCTGTGGACCAACATGTGATCATATTTACCTACTTTACGGATGCGGTGAAGGAGGTGAGATGTTTGCAACGAAGGAGGTAATATTATTTTCAGATTATGCGAAGTCAAGGGAAAGTGCAAAGCAGCGATCCAACACGCCGTCCTACAGCTGCTCAGTTCTTGGATCATCCTTTTGTTAGAAATACTCCTCCACCGGAAAGATCCATTTTGATTGTTGAATCCATGGAAGCCAAACATGCAGCTCCATGTACAGTAAAATCTTCAGTACTTTTGCTTCTTCTTTGTAGCTGTCATGTGACATGAGAATTACAGCATACATATAGATACTCATTAAAGGTTCAAGACAATGGGTACAATTTTCCAAGAGAAAAGAGCAAGGTTCATTTTCAAAACAATAACGCCATTAAAATAGTCGGCTGAAAAGAATATTGAGAAATTGTACCATTGCCCACAAAACATATCACTTATACATTCTTTCCTGCCTTATGTTTGTCTGCTCTTTGGCCTTGCGAGTCTTTCCTTCACAACTCATGTTAGATCCCTTCCTGAATAAATGAATATTTGTATATAAATGCTGTTCAATTTATGTCAAGGCAGTCGTAAGATCACGTGCAATTGTAGTGCACGTGCAATAGCAGTGCTTCTCTAATTGGACACGAGGCACAGGATTATACTTTGGACTGATTTCGTTTATTGACTTGATATTTTCAGGGCTTTGGCTTTGGACCTCCCAGAAATCCACCATGTTTGGGCTCATCAGAAGGGACAGTCCATCAGACTAGAAGTCCAGATTCTCCTGGATTTAGGTATTTCTCTTCCTATCTATAGATCTATTGTGCGCGCACACTATCATGTGTGAATGCATCTATGTGAGTACATTCTAATTTATGTGGACGTGCGATTGTCTGTGCATGCATTCATGAGGATATATGCAACAGCTGTGACAGTTAGATGTTGTTTGTAGCTTCGTATGTTCTTTATTGCTTAGGCACTTCTATTGCTCCGAATGTTTGTGATGAGGATATCTGTTCTATATTTGTGGTGCGCAAATCAATTATCATTTTTTGAATTCTTTCAATACTAATGTTTTGTAGTCGTGGACTCAAAATCTAATTGTGAATCTTTCATGTTACAGTCGATCACTTATATAACAAGGGATTGGGACTAGTTCTAACGCACGAGGTTTTGCATAGTTCTGAATTGTTGGATCTCCTCATTTTTCACTTCCTCTATATAGATGATATGCCTCTTTTAACACCTTGTTGGTTATTCGCATCTTAATTTTTCAATTTGCATGACGGAGACCTTCTTTATTGCTATATGACCAAAGTCACATTGTTTTAAGAAATGATGTCTATGTTCCAAGTAATGTTTCTTGCCCAATTTTTGCCTTAAGGAGTCATCTTTTGTATTCACAATCACAACTAGGGGCTGACACGGGTGGGCATGGGTCACGTGACCCCCAAACTTTGGGGCCATTTTTTTTTCCTTCTATGTTTTTGTCTTATTTTTCAAAGTCATTATGAGATGCCAAACGAAGTCGAAATATTGCATTCTTAATACCATTTCGAAATGTCCACGGCCTAGTTTTCTACGTCGTTAATGATGCGTGAAACGGCCAACGGTAGAAAATGTTACGGCCTGTCAAAGTAGATCATTCCAAACTAATATTTCAAAAATTTTAATAACATGCTAACTTTTAAAATTCTTCGATTATCATACGCTAGCCAAATCCACAATCACATATGTAATCTCGAAACTTGTTTCGAGAACTACATCATAGACATTGAGTGGTCCAAACAAATATCGAAAGTAGTTAAAGATACGTTAAACGTAAGTCTTAAAAAGAATGGTCTAACTCTTCTTTTCTTTAAAAAATTTCAATTATTATTATTTTTGAGAAACAAATTTCTCAATATAATTTTATTAGAAAATTTTACATGGGATATAACATCAAAATTTTATTTGAAAATGTCATACTCCTTGTAAAATGTATGCGTTCGCCCCTATCACAACAATATAAGAGCGGAATAATGTCCCCTTCTCCAATACCAAGAGACTAGAGCTGCATAGAGTTCGACTACTCCTCGTATTGGGGGCAGTAGCACTTTTCAGTTATTTCACTTAAGCAACCAACAAATTATTAGCATGAACGGATGAGGGTGATACGGGGGCCCATCTATCCCATCAATGATTTTCATTTGGAGATAAAGTGGAAAGGTCAGGTGGTATTCATGACCATAAAGAACATAAAGAGGTGCATCCAGTGACGAATCTAGGATTTTGAGTCAGCACGAGCGGCCGTTGACCGTTGGCAGCAACAAAATATTAAGAGTCTCATTTGATGCTCATTTTTTTTTGCAAAGAAGGCATTTTGGAATAGTGATTTGATGGAGAATGTGCAGTTAAAAATAAGGAAAAATTTTGAATTTACATGTAATATTATCTTATTGAAAAATGTGTTTTTGAAAAAAAAAAAGAATCAAACAAGGTCAAAAATTTAAATATAACAATAATTTTGTTCAAACTAAATATATATAATTTTTTTGTTCAAATTAACAATATTCACCGAATGATATTGTGGCCAAATTTTATATAATTCAAAGGAAGAATATAAGTTTGAATTTATATAATTGCATTAAAACAGTTAAAACGTAATATATATTAGTCTAGTAAATTTAATACCAAAATCAACGGTTGCCTCAATGGCTAAGCTTTAACAATCCATAGGGGGGCTCATGGTTCGAATCCCCCTCCCCATTCCATTGATTTTAATAAAGATTGTAAGGTAAAAGGTATTTTACAATAAAGTTGTTGAGGGGAGATTCAAAACCGGGACTTACCATATGAGTGTGAGAGCTTTGGCCAACTAAGCTACAAGAAATGTTTGAACATAAAAATAATTACCAATTATATAATCTAAAGCGTTGTTCATTGTAAAAAATTAAATAAATTCCGGTGGATCCAGCACGGGCGGCCGTCGGGGCTCGCCGGGTGCTGGATCCGCCCCTGGGTGCATCTCTTTTGAAGCTGAAAACAGAGTAGGAACTAGGAAGGGTGTATGATTTCATACTACCGGTTCATCGGGGTGCAACATTTGCTTATTTATGATCTCAACTCAACTTTTCTACCTTGGAAGACAAATGCTAATCCAGGTGATTTTGACTTTATAGACATGAGAGGATCTAGCATACATTATTCTGTACACACTAGAAGTAGATAGCACAATGTAAAAAAAGTTTAGCTTTTTTTTCTTAGTAGCGTCTAGTGCTTTACTATCCTTTTGACCATGTTCATGCTATTAAGATATTCTACCCCTAAGAGTGAACTCTGGAAAGAAGCTTTTGTACACATGATATTGTCAAGTAGGATACCAAAATCTAGGTAAGTATAGTAATGATGTTCAGTTGATGTCAAGGCAAATGATAAGATCATGTGCAATAGTAGTGCATGTGCAATAGTAGTGCTTCTCTAATTGGACATGAGGCATAGGATTATACTTTGGACTGATTTCTTTCGCAGACTTGCTATTTTCAGGGCTTTGGACCTCCCAGAAATCCACCATGTTTGGGCTCATCGCTGTCCATATCATACACGTGAGCACACACTTGACTGTGAACGCATTTATTTACTATTTTGCATGGTGGAGACCTTTTTTTTATTGTAACATGATCAAAGTCACCTTTTTCTTCTTCTCAAAACTGATGCCTATTTTCAAAGTAATATTTCTTGTCCAATTTTCCCATAAAGAGTCGTCTGTTGCATTCACAATCATCAACGTACAAATGGAAGAATGTCCTCTTCTCCCATACCAAAACCTCAAACTACGTCTACGCCTCCTAGTGGTGGCAATGACGCTTTTCCATTACTTAACTAAAAGCAGCCAACAAATTATTTGCACAAGGGTGATAGTGGTCCCCAAAAAACCCAACATATTTTGAGGATGGATTTTGCTTGGTGTACAGGCCCACATATTTTGTCGAAGCCAGTCTGTCCCCTGAACGAGTTTCATCTGTAAACGGCTTTCTTGGAGATAAAGTTGACAGGTCAGGTGGCATAGGTGTCCAAAAAGAACAATCTTATGATGCAAATTTTCTATTGGCTGATTGAGTGTCACAACAAATTTTGATGTATCCTGAACCAGATTTTGGACCTGAATCCAAACTCCCCAGTGCCTTGTCTGAAATAACTGAGGCATTTACTGGTAAAGAGGTGCACAATATATAGCAAATAGTAGACAACAACATTTTGCATCTCATTTGAAGCTAAAGTCACCTTTCGAGACATGCAAGCAGACAGAAATTGGGGTGGAGAAGCTGAATAAAAAAGAAAGGAAAGAGATGGAAACATGCCTCCGGTCAAACAAGATAAACCATAAATCCTGAAAAACCAGACAGAGTTTTTTCCAAAAAAAGAAAAAAAATCACAACAACATCTTATACATTTTATAACATTCAAATATAGCATTTTTATTAGTAATGCTATAAAATAGAAGTAAATTTGATATACAATTTGAAATTGCCTACATTTTGAAATTGTATGTAATACTAGATGGGTATTGTCTTAAAAAAAATTAAGTACCTACATCATACACACGTTACTCATTACATCGTAATTTCATTTGTCACGCAATTTATTACTCTATTATTGTACCATATCTCAATAAATATGACTAATCTACAAATATATGTAATATGATTATCGTATTTTCTATTACAATTCATCCATAACTAGATTACAAATTACAAAAATCAGAGCACGTATTTCTTGGACAAGTTTATAATATTTACTTTCCTTGTTTTTTTGTAACCTTTTATTTGGACCAAAAACAACAAATAACAAATGATGTCTTAACCATAAACCAAAAGAATGGGCTCAAAATGAAAATCTCAATTGCATAAAAGGCATGTTTCATAATGACATTAAAAAAAAAAAAAAATTTATTAATTGGGATTACAATAAATTGAAAAACGATTGCAATAATCTGAAGAGGAATAATAACACAATATGGCAAGTACTATCATTATCATCTGCCGATGATAATTGCAACAAGGTTGGTCTCAAATTCAAGATTTGTCATTTCACAATTTTTAATTGAGAAAATAGGTGAAAATGAGCTTTTACGTAATGAAATGTAAAAATAAAGGTGAAAATGCCAAAAAATGAAAGGTGTTGACGTTTTCCGCAGTAACAATAAAAGGTGGGGACGTTATGTGTTAATTACCCTTTCCACAATTAATGAAGTATCAAAAAATATAATTAGATGGTGTGATGGTCATTTTATGATAATCATTTTCAAAATAAGTAGCATTGACATTTTTGTAACATGGCTGATTTGAACATTAATGGTAATAGATTGGAATGCAAAAGCGAAATTATCTAGAAATTAAAAAATTTCTTTAATTCAATAAACAAGGTCGTCTAGTCATTCACGTGTATGTTATACCAAGAATTAGGGATTCGGTTTTTACCTAAATTCAATGATTAATTCTAGAACTTGATCTAAATCAAAAACTTTCAGATTTCTGGATCATGAGTTTCCAGCTTCTAATTGCAAAAACTGGATCAAACTTCTAAGTCTTTTATGGTATTCTCCAAAGTCAAGTTTACACCGGTGTGTTGCACCTTTTTTTTTATTAAATCAAGAAACTAATTCTTGAATTGGATAATAAAAAAATATGATTTTTCTCACTTTTTCTCTTTCTTCAAAATTGAACGGTATGAAATTATGTATTACGATTCTTATTTTTTATGTCCATAATGTAAAATATACAAAGAAAGTGAACACGTGTCAAATAAGTGGCCCAATCTACTTTTTACGTAAAGAAATTTGCATGGATTTGATATTAAAGTGACTAACATTCGTACACGCACGAATTAACTCAAGTGTTTATACAAACCTAAACACTCATATACTGTCGTATGCAACCGTTTAGAAATTCTAGAATCTACCCATAACCGTAATGCACAGAGTCCCATTTTGCTGGAATTCATGCCTCGTTGCCATATTTTCTTTCAAATTCCATTGTTGACACCATAGCATGTGATCCATCGAATAAACCTATTCGAGAATATTGATCTTGTCGTTGAGACTATAACACCTCATCTGTCAAATAAACCAACTTCAAGAATACTCATTTCACCATTGACGCTATAACATTTAATACGTTAATTAAACTTACTTCGAGAATACTACATGCTTAGCATATTCATTTCCGCGGTTTGATTCAATTCTATAGTATTTATGCAGTAACAAGAAATAAATTGAAAATGGATAATAAGATATACGAGCTTGCTTACATTGATATTAACGAAGTTATTTTAAATGATATTCAAGTCAAATATCAAGCTAAATAAGACGTGACACATCATTTTGCTCGTGCCATGTGGGTCACTTTCTCTATCTAAACACATGTTTTTCCCTCCTCTCTGTGTATCTTGCTTGCCTTTCATATGTATCATGCGTAACTGACACTGATTATATGAACAAAAAAAAAAAAAAAATGCAGCCGCCATTTCTCAGGCTAGTGAATTTGAAGTTAATCAGGGTTTACAATTCATGTAATCCAGTTCAGATTGTCTTATACTTACTATAAATTCAACCTATTTGCTCCTATAATTGCTCGCGTTCTCAAGGCCTCAATTTCATCACAATTTCTAGTTCAAGAAATGCTTGTGTTAGAGTTTTCACCCCATTTGCTCCTATTAATTCTCGCAATCTCAAGCTCTTAATTCCATCACAAGTTCTAGTTCCAGCAATGCTTGTTTTAGAGTTTTCACAGAGCTCTCTATATTCAGCTTATAGGTCTCATAATCTGATCTTTTTCTTCATTTTTTTTTTCCTTCACTGCAACTCTGTCTAACAGTGAAATGGCGTTATGGATCTGTCAATGTCCCCATTCAGGTGAAGTTCAACTCTCATTGCTCATTTTGTTGGAAATTTTCTGATCATTAATTTGTGTTGAAGAGATTTTTAATGCCGTTTTAGCAGCAGTAAAACAGTTGTAGTCTTCTTATGTGGCATGAATTCCCAATTTTCAGATGCGTTTCATCACGGATCATTGTTTTTTTTTTTTTTCCCTGGAATTCTTTAATGTATATGAATCTTGGGTGGTGGTGGTCAGGGGCGGACCTAGGAGCAGAACCAAAAAACCTTGGAAAAAAATCTGAAAACCTAAAAAAATCTGGACAAAAAAAATTAAAAAAATTTGAAAATTGAGTGGGGGCGGCGGCCCCCACTGGGCCTCTTGTAGGTGGTGGTTGTTTAAAAGTGCTATATGACTACTTTCTGTAACTTTGATTCCGTAAAGATTTGAAATTCTACCTTCAGGTTAATTTCAACATTAATTGCTTTTAAAAAAAATTTACTTCAAGTGGGTTTACACTTTACATACAGGCGAGCTTGTATTTAAAAAAAAAAATTAATTAATTAATTAAATAACAGTGAATGAAAAACAAATCTTTAAGGTGAATATCAGCATCATTTATTTTTTGTGCAAACTTGTTTTTCTTTTTTATGTGTTCTCCAAGGGATTTAAAAAGTTGTATCACATGAACATCAAGATTAAATGGTGAAATTCTTTAATTTCAGTGTGTTTACACCAGGTGAGTTTGTAATAAAAAAATAAATGACAAACTTTTACACTTGGAAGAATTTCTTGACATTTTCTTCAATTGAAATATCCATAATCTAGAACAGTTATACAGTTTGAACGTCTTTGATGTTTATGTTTCGTTGTTCATTATAAATTTATTTTTCCCAGTTATCCTAAAAACTCACCTTTTATATTGTCATCCAAATTCATGTCTCAAAAATAAAATCATACTTGAAATAAACTGGAATGACATCGTTTATCTTGTTAGTTTTTGTATACATGTTTTCCTGAATCGTTTTTTACACATTGTAGTCCTTTGATCCCTTTGTTACGAGCATTTTGGAAATAACTATTTTGTTCGTGATTTTTCTAATTTCTTTGCTGCAGAATGTTCGTTTACTTCATGCATCTCTGAGATAAACATTTATTGTTGTTTTAGGGTAACGAGTTTCTAACAGCAGTTTTTCGAATTGCAGGGTTCTTAGCTCTCTCAGATTGTTTTCTATGGCATTGATTTCAATCTTAAGGTGCTTTAATCACAGTGTGGTTCAAATGCATGCTTCTTAGGGGAAAGATTTCGTAGGAGGAGACATTTGTACGAATTGTGTTTTTAACTCCAAAATTTGCATATCTTACCTTTCAGAACTGCAACGGAGCTTTAATATTGCTATAGCTCATTGTTTAACCATGTGGCTATGGTGGCGGAAGTCTTCTAAAGAAGTGAAGAACACAAAAAAGGGGGGAATTTTCATTAATACACTACACAGGAATTGTATTAGACCAGGAGCTACTCGAAGATGTAAGAGTGATACTACTTCTGATAAGGCTTCTCAATCAAGGGAACATTCACAATCGCCATTATCCTCAACACGATTGTCGCGCTGCCAAAGTTTTGCCGAGAAACCCCAGGCCCAAACACTTCCTCTTCCAGTGGGTCAACTGCCACCCCTTGAACCTGCACTTTCATCAAATAACTCACCTGCTTCAGATGGTTCCAGTGATAGTGAAGATTCATCCAACTCACGTCTCCTAAGCCCTCAAGCATCTGATTGTGGGAATGCTAGTCCTTCCAGGTGAGTTTGCATGTCATAACAACAATTTATTTTGTGAATATTCAGTTTGAATTTTTTTTCCTGACAAAAGTGCGTTGAAATTGATATAGGTTGAAGCAGAAGGATCAATACCCCATCAACACCTCTCGTGTTCAACACTTGCAAACTCCTTCACGCAGTGCTTTTGCTAGAGATGTAGACAGCTCAGTGTCAATTCATTCCAGAAGTCCAAATAAGGTATATAGGAACGAGCCTGTTATGACAAATGGTTTGCATTCTGGGTGTTCACCTTTACCTAGCCCAAGAATGACAGTCCCTGGTCCTAGCTCCAAAATACACAGCGGTGAAAACACCCCTCCGTATCCTCGTACTGGAGAGCCATTTACAGAATTGCCTATGGTCCTTGATGATGGAAAGCAACAGTTTCACCGATTGCCTCTACCTCCAGTAACAATCTCTAACCCTTCTCCTTCTCTGCCATCGCATTCACCAGGAATATCCCCCAGAATACCTCGCAGTCCAAGCAGGACAGAAAGTACTCCAAACCTTGTTTCCCGCTGGAAGAAAGGGCGTCTCCTTGGTAGAGGCACATATGGACAGGTTTATTTGGGTTTTGATCGGTAAGTGATCAAAGAGATTTAATTCTCATTCATTCTAGTTCCTTCTTTCTCTAGCAATATGCACTGTAGACTTGCATTATTTTCCTCAGTCAGGGGTATTTAGTAATATGTATTTCTTCACATGTAAGCCACCTGATATTCCTATTGTTTGATTTGGTATTGCTACTTCTTATATTTGTTAAGAATCTAATCGTTTTGTTGTTCCTTTTGCTGTCACATGGTGTTAATGTTGGACTTGTTTAATTATTTAAACGAAGTCCCTTTTATCCCTTTCGACCAATATGATATTATTTACCTACTTTATGGGATGCAGTGAAAGCGGTGAGATGTGTGCAATGAAGGAGGTAATATTACTTTCTGATGATGCGAAGTCAAGGGAAAGTGCAAAGCAGCTTGGACGAGTGAGCTTTTACTATCTCAAAACCTTTTAGTCAGAGAAATATAAATGTCGCACGATACTAATTTTTTAGAAGTGAAAACCTAAGGAAGAAAATTTATCATTTTCTAATTATGAATAGGAAACTTATCTTTGTGAAACTCACCTGGAGTAATATCTTGCAGGAAATTGCACTACTAAGTCGCTTGCGTCATCCAAACATTGTTCAGTATTATGGATCAGAGATCGTAAGTTTTTTGTGCTCTTTGTAGTAGTTGCTGGTTTTCTCCTAATCTTGTACTACTAAAAATTATATTTGTTGAAGAACACTTGTAAAATGAATAAAAGGTTGCTTTAGTTTATTTCTTCGCTGAAGTTCCATTTGGTTTATTCCCTTAACTTAATAGGCTGTCCTATAGGAGAAACACTGCCCCATCATGGTAAAACGAAGATGCTATTTGATCCTATCAAAGTGTTTTATCTTTCTCCAGCCGGATTGCAATACGTATGATTATCGAAGTTCATATGCCATGCCATTCCTATAGTTTCTTTTGGGTTCTAGAGTGAC
>CAIGRP010115874.1:0-44687 GCA_903798385.1 Fraxinus cuspidata | reverse complement strand
ATAGAATGTAGTATATGCTACATACTAAACTACTTTGACTCGATTAACATGTTACAATATGCTTATTGTGATATGTTATGTATGCTTTCGTGTTTGATAAGATTGATAAAATTATCTTTTACGTTCATTATAGTTATGGGAGCTATTGAGTAATCAAGAGTAGCGGTGGAAAGATGTTGTCTCAAATAAATAACATCAAAAAGGTGTTCAATATTATAAAAAAAAGGTTTTCTAATTGGCCTCGTTCGCCTTCTTCACATTCTATATATTATGAACCATCCTAACCTTCCTCGAAATGCAATCATGATCCATGACTATGTTGTGTTTCACTTAAAAATCAATTGTGACCATAATTTACATTTTAAAACTCAAGTGGAACATTTATATTACGCATCAAACTTGTTTTCAACGTAATGTACAATATTACACTATACACTCATATCAACTCACATACTACACGTGTTGCATTACACATAATGTTATTTCGCATTTAAAAATCAAGTGTAACATATTATATTAAACATCAAATTTGTTTTCTATGTAACACATAAGATTACACAATGTAATAACATCAATATCACATACTACATCACACATATTATATTCATGTTAGAGGCTGCAGATAGTATAGATCTCTTCTTGGTCAAGCTCTCACTACACCTCTTTCTGTATTCCTTCAATCTAGAAGCAAGAAGCTTTGGTACTCATGAGCTTCTGACTTGGTCTTAGCAATCCTCCACTTCTTATCGACAATTCTGGCTCTGTTCCTTTGCAAAGTCAAGGGAGTCACCAGCCTCTGAATCTTCACTACATTTGAAGCTACATTAGATATGTTTTATAAGTTCTGCATGTTGGGATTCTGGCTAACAACACTAGGCATAGTAGCCTGAAATATGCCACCAACCAGGAAAAGTGCAGATGCCAAACTAGTAGAATTTGACACTTAAGTTGATGGCATATTATCCTGAATATTTTGGGATAACGGTTGTCCCTAATTTGGCATTTGGGATTGCATTCTTAAGAAGCTGTTAAAATACATACAAAAACAAAAATATAAAGACCATGAAAAGAATAAAGAAAAAGGGTCATGTTGACAGATGCAAAGCCAAATATATATCACCAAGTACAAAAAAAATTAAAAAAACAAACTCATTAGAAACGAGACTATTTCAAAAAAAATTCTCCAAGATGAATTTACTGATTCTGTCACCGAGAGGAAAGCATTTTATATATGATTAAGATGAAAGGGATACATACAAAAGAATAAGGTGAGTAAGAAGAACTGAAAGCAGATAAAGAAGAAACTATGGAAACACTATTCCTCAAATAGTCCACGGAACGTTGCATTTACTGGCAATGGAGGAGCTTGAAACTATTGAGATTTTAGATATTCATTGGAACACGAGGATGAGAAGATGCATAGTCGCACTTACATGCAATTCAGGCGCTGGAAAAGCATGAAATCAATGGACTTCTAAAGATTTAGATGAACGCTGGTACAAGTCTTTTCCTTAATTAAGGCTACTTTGGGGAAAAAATTGATGGATTTGAAGATAAAATCAGCAGAGACAATGAGATTTTCGCTTTAGGGATAAGGGTTTTGAAGGGAATTAAAACTAAAAATAGAAAAGTGGAAAATAAAACAAAGATGAATATAATTGGTCTCTAATTTTGAGTGAAATGGGAAAAGTCTTGTACAAGGAAAGATTTTGGGATGATTATGGAACTTTCATTCTGCAATGTAAATTGGGGGATGAAAAATACTTATTTGTTTCTATATGTTACTACTATAAGTTAGTATTTATGAAATAAAAGAAGTTGAGTAGTAAATTTAAAATTTAAGTTAAAATTAAGGTACCCAATGTAATTTGCACTTGCAACAATTGTCGTAAATAGTACCTGTTATATCTACTTTTTTTTTTTCATGTCGTATGCAAGCTTTTTTGCACTCAAATTATAAAGGCTCGTTTGTTAGACTTTCTACTTCTTATAAAAGAGTTTCATATGAAAATTACATTAGGTCAACTTCCTTTGAAACTCTTTTAACAAAATAAAAACAATTTCATAAAATTATTCAAACATATTCAAAAGCAGATTCTTAGTATCAGAAATAATTTATTTTATTTTTTAAAGGTCCAGCCTAACGAATTCTAAGTTCGATTACATTAGGTACTGTTTGAATGGGGTGCTACAAGGTTATTTATGCTCTCTTTGAACTCCATTTTTAGTAAAAAATGTTTTTTTTAAGAGTGGTTTCTCTGAAGAATATATAGTTAAAAAGTAAGAAAAAATTTTGAATTTACGTGAAAATTATTCTATTAGAAGAATGTGTCGGTAAAAATTTCAATGTCCATTTTTTTATTTTTTTTTACAAATTCAATTCAATTTTTTTTATAAGTATCACCTACAATCCCAAATCTTTAAAACTTTATTTTTCACCCTACTTCATCTTCTTTCCAAAAAATATAAAAATAAAAAATAAACAACAAAAATGAAAGAAGCACAACTAAAGAAAAAGAATTTCAGAGATTTAATGGAAAGCAAAAAACACAACATGAATGTAAAAACTCAATCAAGAAATAAACAACAAAGATTAATAGAAAACCGAAAATAGAACCTTTCTAATGATCTTTTGCCTAAGCTCATCGGAAAGTACGTCCTTCAAATGATGATGCGACTGACCCGAATCACCCTTCACATTCGGATTCGGAGCAACCAAGCCACTGCTTCCACTTCCCTCCTCCTCCTCCTCCTCCTCCTCCTCGATATCAACATCCTTTTCTTTTTTCTTTCTTTTTTTTTTTTTGCCGAATTTACGTGCGCCATTATTCCACAGCATAAAATGTAAAAAAAAAAGCCAAGAAAAAATGTTCAAAATCTATAAATCTAATTGTTTTTTTTAGTCGCTTGTACGGGACGAAAATTTTGTTGGTTTTTTCAGAGGTGGTGGGTGAATGAAAATAATGGTGTTGGAGCCGAGAAATTAGTAGTTTATATCCTGGATTATATGAACTATAAAAATGGGATTACATTGGATTGAATGAACAATCTATTGGGCACAAACAAGAGTGATTAATGATAATTCATCACTTTCTTACACTATCAGGTGTTTTAATCAAATCCTTTGTTTATTTTGAAGATGAGAACATTTTTTTTTTAATTTCGAAGAAGAAGATGAAATGGTGTGTGATGGGGCGGAAAATAAAGTTTCAAAGAATTGAAATTATAAGTGGCACATATAAAAAAAATTGGATTTAGTTTGTAAAAAAATAAGAGTTCGAATACTGAAATTGCAATTATCCCTTTTTAGTTTTGACATTTTTTTACTATTTTTAATGAAAATATGATGAATCTTGACGGTAAGAGGGTTTTTTTCGTACAAAACGTTTTAAGTATAGGAATTTTCTACAATTTTCAATAGATATGGAGATATATCTCACAGGAAAACGTTTTTAGAGGAAGTTTATGTCATTAATCCAAAGAAATATTATTCAATTCTTTTCTTGCTATCTGTTTATAAAGTTGTCTTTATAGATCAAATCCTCGCTAGGCTTGCTTACCAAAAGTCAAAAGATTAAACTTACCAAAAGTCAAAAGATTAACGTGATTTTGACAGTAGGCTGCTTTAACAAGAGTCTTTGATTAAATTAGTATTTAGTTTTTAATTAGATGGTTCTAGAACGTGTATCCTAACAAAAGCTTCCCTTGTCAAGTGAGAAGATTCATGAATTCCGATCAAATTTCTTTATCTTCATAATGCATGCATATTATACATTTTCAGAAGGATATATAGCCTCTGTCGAATCTATTTCCATCACAACTTTTGGAATCCGCCTAGAACGCTCAGAAACATTCATTATTACCTTTTCTCTGATCGAATTCAGGTCATGAACAGCTTACTAAAACTAGCCTTAGGTAAGTCGAACTTGTGTCCCTATAAATAGAAACTATGCTCTGAAAAAAACCTCCTGTTCTTCCTTGAGAAGCACCTTCAAAACTAAAGGTAAATCTAACACGACTCAATGACCACAAGCACGCAGACAGCAACGTAACTTTTTTGACACTAAGGTAAGATTTACTTTCAAAATAAGCATTTTAAAAGTCAAAAAAGTAATCTAACATAGAATAAAAGGGAACCTAACAATTTACTACTACGTGATAATAAAAATAGAAATATTTTTGACAATATCGATTTATGAAATCTATTGCTATTGGGTTGTATGAGCATCCTAAGAGTACAGATTACAAATTCTTCAAATTTTCATCACTGTAGCAGAAAGTATCAAAATCGAAGATTTCAGTAATATCACATACAACTCAACTGCCCCTTCACGACAATATAACCAAGGGCGTTTTGGGCACGAACTGTGAAGTACAAGATTATAGCCCATTTTTCTTCCCATGCGGGCCAATCCGACGCACAAAACATGTCACAAAACATGTCACGCGATCAATTCACATATTGGTGCCGATTATATCTCTTGTAAGTCTGTAAACAACAAAATGGAGTGCAAAGCATCCTATGTCCCATACCAGCGATTTTATCATCTATGGTAAATTGACCCCCAACCAAATCCACATGATATATCCTACTTCATGAATAACAACGCTATTGAAGGTATTTTAAAACATGCCCATAACACGAGAAAGCTTAACGAACATGGCACAATCTTTAACAGGTTATTTGATCGGCTGGGAAGAAGGGGAGTTCTATAGAAGTTCAATTTCCAAAAATGATCGTTCCACGATTGGCACTAAACTTCTGCCCACTAAAAAGAGACGTCTCATCATCTCCACTGAGAGTGAGCAAGAAAAAATTGGTAATCAGGGAGAATAACCTGCAAACTGCGAAGCCAATTGTCTGCAGCGTGCAAAAGAGAGCTCTCTTGCTCACGTTCATGAGCTGCACAAGGGCTCAAAATTGAACCTTTTAACTTGTATGAAGCAAGGCCAAAGACTGGTAAAGAAATTGTTGAAGACTGATCAACAATTCCATGGACTTGCCTAGTGTTTGCAGCATGAAATTGAGGCAAAATATTACCTGGAAGTTCACAATGTGTCAATGAAGGGCAAAGAAGACATTCCACACACAGACACGCGCAGCAACAAAGAGAGAGAGAGTCCACTTTCCAGTTTTTGGTCCTTTTTTATTTTTTAGGGGGTGGGGAGGTTTACTACTTTTCATCTTTGAACACGGCCACATCCTGCATGCACTGAGAGAGAGAGAGAGAGACAGATACAGAGACAGAGAAGAGAGAGGTGTACTTCTAGAGTGCGTTGACAAGGAATGAAAGGTCAAAAATGAAGCATCCAGATCATGCAGTGTTGGGCCTATGGGTATTCTATAAATTGGATACCTGCAAGAGATTAAATAAGAATGAAACTTTAAGAGCCGGGAACATCAAATAAAAATATAAAATCTTGTTTATTTGCATGCAAGAAAACATACCAAGCTATGGATATCCAGCTTGCTGGAAGTAGATCACAGCTTCTGTATTTTTTCAGTTCGGGAAATTGGGATGCAAGAACAGAAATCTGCACAAATAACCGGTTTTGTTGTCATAAAAAATGGACAAATGCTGATTGGATATTTCAAACTCTAAAAAGTGAGTTCTACCTTATCAGTTAGTGGTCTACGGTTATATGGTTGTTCTTGCTCCAAATATTCAAACAAGAGTAGTCCAGGTGAATTAGAAATTTCAGCTTCGTCACTAGATGAACTGATGACAGATTTATCTCTCAGCACGAGTTTGTTTAGACGTTGGGAGTTAGAATTAATGAGGTTCTGCTGATTCCTCGACCCATCCGCAATGGATTTGGAACGCCTATCAGCTTCACAATCACTGCTGCCAGCACTACTTGTTTCCATAGATGACTCGGCATCACTCTCCTCACCAGGCCTCCTGAAGAAAACAGTTAGCACGTGTTCACTAAAACAAGAAACATAAGTTTTGCAAAGTCTAGAGAACGTGTTCGTTTCTATAGGAAGCTTCTCTAATTGCTTTGCTTCTTACACAAAAATGTGAGGTCAAAGGAAAATCAGTTAGTGTGATCAAGATAATTTCATCTGATTAACTGTCCTAGAAGAAGAACAAGGTTATCTACTGGATAAGCATTCTCGTGTTTAACTGCAAATTAGATGCTGCTCCAAGTTAACTATCTTAGTACAGAAAAATCCTGATCATGGAATATATAGGTTCAAAGCAGCCTTTAGTATATAATTGTTTGCCACTAAAGCTAAGGGATACTTGTGAACATAAAATCCTAACTTTCAAATTCTGTAGCATGCCAAGTTAGATTTTTTGAATTGTAATCATGATGCCTCCTCTTATGACTTCTCTTTAGCCCAACAATTTTATTACCAAATGCGATGGGAAGCAAATTTCTACCCAGAAAGGGGAACTAGTATCACAGAAAATACATTGTTATATTATGTATCAAATATGAAGAAACAGAAGTCGGCATTTTTCAAATGATGATGCCATAATATAATCCCATAAAGACGTTACCCAAATGCAGACCATTTTCTACAGTCTTTGTAACCTTCTCCTCGTACAGGCCCAACAAACAATAGCAAACCATAATATGCAAAAGATAATTACATTACTTGCATGAAATGACCTTGCCTGATATATTACTGAAATATAATTTCCAATAAGTACAAAGAAATCACACAGGTTGCCCCGGTTAAAACAATTTTGGACATCTATTTATGTTAATATAAGAGACTTAAGCTTATTATGTACTTAGAAGATATATAGGAGGTTTGCTGCATATTTTAGCTAGACTTCAGAAGTCAAATGTTTTTCAGATTATGTGCCACATCAGTAGAATATGAATTTTGAAGAACAAAACAAGGAGAAGGAAAAATCAACCAGGAGTGGTGATTCCACAACAAATAAAATCATTTGCAATTGAAAAGAACTTATAGTATTGAATGCATCATTTTCGTAATCCTACAACAGGTATGTCAATAAACTCGAAGCCAGAAGCAAATTTAACCACATAATTTGTATAATTGTTTTAAAAGAACTTATACTATTGAATGCCTCGGGTTGTGATCCTACAATGGGTTCATCATAAAAGCATTTTAACCACATACTTTTTACAACTGTATCCAGCACATAGACACTCTAATTTTCGATAATTTTATAATAACATTTTGAAAGGGAATGGGCAAACCAAAAGAGACTGGATTTATTTCTAGGCTATCTACAATTTGAATTCATATTACATCAATCGCATGTTAGCATAATTCAACTTAAAATTGGCCAAGCATTAGCAAAAAGTGTTTCCAAGGATCATGTGTAACCAAACTATTAAGGAATGAGCTCTAATGGCTTTACTGTTAAACTGAACTTTGGACAGACCTTGAGTCGTGTCTACAAAAAATGCAATAGACATCAAGATATCTTTGAAGTTCCAAATTGGATTGTTAATTTGTAGATCTCAACAAAATTTGAGGCCATAGGCTCAAAGAGACTGTTTCCAGATGGAGCAACAAGAAGCTTTGCAAATAAATCTAGGTGGAAGTAATAGAGAAGGCATCACAGTTTGTCATGGCATTTTGCTAACTATTAGTAGACGTGAAGTGATCAAGTGGAATAGGGAGTTAAATTCTCAGAAACATGGGTATAGGAAGCTATACTGCGACTAAAAAATTCTGCAATTAAGACCAGAACTCTGAGAAAAATATATGATTTTAGAGACCCCAAAAGTAGTAAATTCCAAGTGAATCCATGTCTAATGGTTGCTAATCAAAATATTCAAAAGTTGCATGTTTAAAACCTGTCAAACCAGTAATTTGTATTTCATTTAAAATCATTGGGAAAGCTGTGGTATTGATATAAAACCTATCATGTTGTCTAATATAGTAGAAAGCATTTATCCATAAACATCTAACAGGTCATTTAAAGACTCGCTTTCCACTTGCACTATTCTCTCTAATCTGGGAAAACAACACCACACACTGGTCATTTAAGGAGAGAGACTTATTTCTATATGTATATGTCCTCACATGATACTGCCACACACTCCAGTTCCACTCTGGTAAACGAGATTTAATCCCCGACCTCGTGTGTGAATAACAATATAATCTATTTCACATTTATATCTTCTACATAGCTTTTGAGCTTTATGTTAACTGTTAAACTAGAAAATGTAACTTTCACAAAAAAAATAATAATAATAATAAAAATAAAAAATGTAACAGTCATTGATTCAAATGATGCTCAAAAATTAAAAAAAGACCAGTGCTGGCATATAACCCTGCTTTTAATTGGCTATTGGAAATTCGAAAAAGATTTGAGGTATTTGGATTTGGTATTGGTAGGGTTTAGATCTTTGCCTTCTTACATCCTGAAAAATAATCCCAACACGAGATTTTAGTTTTATAACAATTATAGTCATAATGCTTTTATGAATAAAATATTGGTAACTAACTCCATAACTAGGAAATATAATTTTAAGAAACGGCAATGATCCTAGAGGAATTCTTTGTCCTTAGATTTTGGTATAAAGTAATGACATGGCATCTTTTCAAAAGCTCAAAATTTGGCCACAAGAAATTCAAAGAAACTATGGGGGAAACGTAAGCCATAAACTAAAAGCTATTAATTTCTTTTGAGACGTTTTAAATCGACAAAAATGTCCGCATTGTGCATTTAATGCTTGTATTACAGTCCTAGGTAAATAATGAGTGAAATAAGACTGACCTATCGAGCACATGGCTAAGGAGTATACAACGAAGTTGAAGCAATTATAAGATATTATACAAAAATCTCCAAGGAAGATTAACATCATAAAATCTATCAGCAGTAATTTTCCATTTTTCAGATTTATTGGAGAGTATTATGGGAGAATTGAACCAGAAGGTCATCACAAGTCACAACAACAATGGTCAATGGAATGTAGCGCTAGTGATAATGGTATAAGTACTGGTACGGAATAAATAATGAATGACCGCATAATTACTCATGATATCACATCTAAAAAGTTATCAGTACAAGATTTGCCCATTAGATTGAGAGTATAATGAGAGAGTCCAATGAGTAGGTGATCCCAACAACAATGATCAAAATGGAATGTGACACTGATGATGGTGTAACCACCGACAAAAAAACCAAAACTGAACGACAACCCAACTAAATTCAACCAAAGATCGAGTAATACAATGATCAAAGAGTACTCGTAGTAATGCTTACCTAAGTCGTGAAGAAGGCTTCTTAGAGTCTATGTACAACTGTATGCCTGACAGGTATGGAACATAATACTGTATGATTCGGTCTTTCTCATTTAATACCAAAGGTACTCCTGCCCCATACACACTCCACTCTTTAAGAGATTCCCACAGATCATCCAGACAATAAAATGGATGAGACACTGCTTTCCGCATTTTCCATCCCCTTGCATTTGTCTGTCAGCAATACATGATGATGCAAATTAATAACCTTCAGAAAACTTTACCTTCCAGAATTGCTGGGATTTTAACAACCTTTAGGTAGAAATTTTGTAAATCTTTTGAAAATGGCTTAATATTAACGAGCTTATAAAACTACTTTGATAGATTTTTCTATCAAACTGCCAATTGATGCTGTTCATAAACAACTTTTTAATTAAACCTTTGAAAAAGCTGCAAATTAACGGCCTTCATGGGGACGACTTTCATAAATCTTTCAAAAAAAGTTTTTAATTATTAGTAAAGTGAAGCCTTCGAAGTTTGAACTAGACTTCGTAGTGAACGGAATTTTTGGTCAGGTGATCCAAAAAAATAAATAGTATATAGACACTGTTTTCCCATTCATTTCCTGTAAACAATACAGAGGTTTAGGGTTTACCTCAGAGCCGCAATGTGCAGGAATGAATGGAGTAACAGATTCCATCAAACGATCCAAGTTAGTAATAACAACAGGCGGCGGCTGTACAGGAGGCGAAACCGATCGGACAGAATCCAGTTTCGACAATGCTGCATTCGATTCATCAGACTCACTTCGGTTCCCCACCTCAGCATGTGTCAAATACTCCGTTTTCAGCGCCGCCGTCTGCAACTCCTGCTGCTGTTGTTGGTGCATCAACTGCTGCTTCTGCATCGACTGTTGTTGTAACAGCATTTGCTGTTGCCTCCGCACCGCCGGAGGGTTGTAAAATCTGTCTCCCCCATGGCTCCGTGACACCGTGGAGCTTCCCTTACCTGACATTAATTACTCTTAACAATTTATTTGAATTAAATCTCTATGGGTATGTATACAATATGCGTATTTTTGTGTTTTGGTTTGGGGATTTCTTCTTCGATCAATGAAGAATTGAAATGATCGGTGAATGGGGATTGAATTGAAAGGAATTTGGATTTGAACAATTCGGGTTTTTTGGGAGGTTTTTGAAGAGGACGCTGTACTGTGACTGTGTGCTGAGGAGATGGAAGGTTATGACTCACTGTGCGACTCTTTACTCTTTATGCATTATTGGGGTTCGTTTGTCAAATTCACTTTTTAATTACTTATTTTTACGTTTAGAATAATTATATTCAAAGGGTAATTTTTATTTCTTGCACCATATTTTAGTTGTATTTAAAGTTGTTAATATTTACTCATTATAGAACTTTATATCCCTAACAATTTTTCATATCATTCTCATCCTCAAACTTTCCATTATTTAACATGTTTTATATTTAATAATAGTTTTATTTCACAAAGTTAGTTGAAACGGTGTAAAATAGCTTATTTTTTTCATCATATTATTAATAAATAAATAAATAAATATGCGAAAATTTATTTTTTCCTCATTTCAAAGCATGAAAACAATATATATTAGTTAATGGAAAGTTGAAGATGAGAATTCGACCAAAAAAACTTAAGATGCTATAATAAGCAGAAAATTGAGGAGTTTAACTACAATTAAAATGTAGTGTATCAAATAAAAATTTTGGTAATAATATAACCACTCTTATGTTTAATATGTCATGGCCGAGGGTATTCGAACATTATTAAAGGGCCCATGAGTGTCCGAGTATTCGAGATTCAACAATTATATCCATTTGACCAACAATTCAAAATTTTTCAAAGTTACATTTTTAACTAATATAAAGTAAGTGCAAATTTCATATTCAAAGTTTAGAATAACGAATATACAATATTCATCTAGAAGTACAAATTATAAGGATACAAATTACTTTTTTCTCGCCTCTTAGATGAACTCATATTCTTGTTTTAGACCAATCACCTTCTTTGTTCGTTGACGATGTAGTGGTAAGCTGTAAGCACGGATGTGGCGGTGGTTGAAGAAGATAGCTTCGTTTTCCTATTATTTTTCTCTTAAATTTATCATTTATACTTGTAATATTGCCGCGTAATTTTTGAACGTATGTGCCAACTATGTTGACTAACAGAAAAATCGATGGAATTCATTCATCCATACTTTGGACATTTCTTTGAAGCTCTTATCATAAATTGGAGACGTGAAAATAAATAAATAAATTCAGTTTTCATGCTGATGTGTTGGACTTTTATCTCGGCCTTCATTTTTCTTTCCTTCTCTCTCTTTGCAATGAATTATGCTATTTGTATAATATTTTTGTACAACATTGTTGACAATATTGGTTGTGGCAAAAAATATTGGTTGAAATGATGATTTATTTTTTAAATTGTCCAATTACAATATGACATGTCGCATGTTATCAACAACAATATCAAAATCATTGTACACTAAGCATTGTTCATTTGCAATGTGTGTGAAGGCTTACAATTACCTACTTGCCTTGCCACCTGCATTAGTTTATGTCAAGGGAGTTTGCTATTTGCGCATCAAAATTGTACATAATGGGTTACATAATGTGATATGGATGAAAAATATTAGATAAAAATTGATTGTATTTTAAAGTAACAAATAATATAGTTTTACGTAACATTATGTAACTTTTTGATGTTTACGTAGTAAGATTATATACATTGAATGGGTGCCATGCATGAAGTGCTAAACAAGAAAGTCATCCGACATGCACGAAGTGGCAAACAAAAAAGAATTAGTTTAAAAATCTTGATTTCTCTGTTAATTTCCTTTACATTATACAATGCGAAATCTTTTAGCCATCAAAATAGACCATAATATTCTAGTTAAATGCTCCATATATTTCATTAGTTTAGTCGCCAAATATGAACTTAATTACTATCACCTTTCAAATCAATAAAACACCAACGTTCTTTCAATTTGATAAAAATTGAATAAATGTATGATTAAAAAATTATAGATTTTATAAAATATATATTATAATTATTAATTAACTGTTAAATTTGACTTAAATTTTAATTTTAATTTTTAGCCGAACCAAACATGAATGTCGAATGGAATTCAATTTTTTGCATATTAATGTCCAATGAAGCAGAATAAAAAATAATAATAATAATCAAATTTTGTGCTTATTTAGTGCTTGCACTTTTTTTTCTTATTTAAAATGTTCGGTTCCATTATTTACTTATAATTTTATTAATTAATAAGCACCAGTATTCAGTTCTTTGTTAATCCTATTTTGAATCTTGATTAGTGTAACTTTCAAGTGGGACCCATTTGTGGCGAATCGTATGGTGGAATATCAGCCACCATAGGTTGGAAATATTAGAGAGATAATTGCACCATTGCTCCTCAATGTATTGCTCAAACCTTCATATTAATCCCAAAACTTAAAACTAGCAAATCGTCGGCTATCTTCAGTTTTCATTATAGTTGTACAAAGTTTATTGGTGAAAACTTCCAATATTTGTTATTTTTTGTTTGACACTCAGCCTCGCTTCAAATATTAGACACCAACTCATGTCAAGAAATATAATTTAACTTCACAAATGCTTCATTTTGTCATTTTTAACAACAATAGTCAACGTTGAATATCATTGGTGAAAACTTCCAATATTTGTTATTTTTTGTTTCACTCAGCCTCGCTTCAAATATTAGACACCAACTCATGTCAAGAAATATAATTTAACTTCACAAATGTTTCATTGCTTCATTTTTAACAACAATAGTCAACATTGAACGTGCAACGACACCAACTCAAGCCAAGAAATATAATTAACTTCACAAATGCTTAATTTTATCATTTTTAAAAACACTAGTCAACATTGAACGTGTGTTGCATGTTATTTTTGAAATGATACACGTGTTATCAAAGTAATATTTGAATACGCGTGAATATTAATTAATTTATAATTGATATCAAAAAATATATAAATGACAATAAATGTTAGATTATTTATTTAATTTTCAATTAAGTAAAACTAGATATTAATGAGCATACATACACGTAAATAATGAAATGCATTATTGAATGTGAAATTCTAATTAACTTATAATTATAATTAATAATATTGAAACATACAAATTAAGATGAATATTAATTAAATGAATGTGAATATTAATTAACTGAGAATTAATAATAGGGATTTCATACATAAATTAAAGTACATAGGTGAAATGAATCTGTCAAATGTACATATACATTAAATGTTATCATGTGGTTAAATACATATTGAAATACAAAAGTAAAGTATTATTGATATAATTAAATTATAAAAGGACGAAAATCGTTCAAAAAATGATATTTAGTATATTATAGATTATACAGTCCTAAAGTTGGACAATGCTCGTCTAAGATTATAAGTAGCATCTTAGGAGTCTTTTGGGATCATGTCAACAGAGGCTGGGACAAATCTACTCTTCTTAAAAATTAGAGACTAAGTTGCTAGTTAGATAAAAGATTAGGTACAAGTGGTGAATTGTTTCATGATTTAACGATGATATAATAGGAATTCAATGCAGTCCTCTATTTTTCCTTCCCACTACAACCCAACCCCAAATCATCCTCTCAGAATTATCGATTCTCGATCGAATCGCCAATATAACAGCTAAAACAAGCAAACAAAATCCCTAGAAATTAATGTAAAAGCTTTTTGAGTTTTGATTATTGATTCATTTCTGTGATTGTTGAGTTTTTTCTCGGAGCTGTATGGACTGGCCATGCGACCCTGGTTTTCTGCGATCGGCCTCTCGAGAGAGGACTCCACAGCCGCCGTCGTCAATAATCAAGCCTCCGACATTATTGTTATCATATCAAAAGTAGCCAATTCTTTTGGAAACATCCAACTTTCTTGAAACGAATTGTTGTAGATTCAGAAATGGCCGCTGATACTCATAGCCCGAGTCCCAAGGGGCTGCTCTGTAATGCCGGAGCTGGTGCCGCTGCCGGTAATTGTCACCCACTCTTCTACAACTTTGCCAGTCATTTTAAAGTTTTTATATGTTGTACTAGTTAATTGTGTAATATGATATGTTTGATTTTTGTTAGTAATTGTGGACAACGTTTTTTGTGCTTGAAAAACTTGTATTTTGATTTGGTTATTAATATGCTGCAGGAATGATTGCAGCCACTTTTGTGTGTCCTTTGGATGTTATAAAGACTAGATTACAGGTCCATGGGCTGCCACAGCTTGTTAATGCTAATATGAAAGGTGAGTCGACGCATCTTTGGTTGCCCTAGGAAGTCTTATGAATTATGATTCATAGAGTTAGTGAGATCAATAATTTGCAAATGCAACTAGTTGTATGATGGTTACTTGTTTTATAAGTGTAAGTTCAACAGAAAATTCATCATCCATTCACAAAATGTTGAATGAAATCTGAAGTGAATATTTGTAGAACTGTCAAAAAAATTATTATTACCTAATTTGTGAAAGTTTTACTGTGAATCAATGTTTGAAGATTGAAAGATTTATTTTTGACGCTGGGATGGAATTTTTTTCATAATCATAATCATAATCACAATACAAATACAACTTCTTATCGATTGTTTCTTGCTTTCTTTCACTTTCTTATTATTGCCCAGGGAGTATTATAGTTGGGAGTTTAGAACAGATATTTCAGAAGGAGGGTTTGCGTGGAATGTATCGTGGACTCTCCCCTACAATGCTGGCACTGCTTCCGAATTGGGCAGTATGTCACATTACTTTGTTTGCTAGTTTTTTATGGTTGTGGTTAATATAGTGCTTACTGAAGCAGTTCATTTGCCTCGACACTTATTCCTTTGGAGGCCTGTTTCTATATTTTTTTGCTCGTGTTTCTTTCTTCCATTACCCAAAGGCACCAAGTCTTTAGTTGTATATTTAATTTTTCTCTGCCCTGTCTCAAGAAAGATAAATTCCATGCGAAATAACCCAGTAATCCCATTTTTTCAGGTGTATTTCACAATTTATGAGCAATTAAAAAGTTATCTTGGAGCTGATGGTTAGTTTATTACGTACTTTTCTAATGAAAAGTGTTTATTTTATCTTTTGATAAAAATATGTAATCACTTCTGTTTTAAATTAATAATACAACTGCAAGCTTTCCCCCTTTGTACCATTACTTAACGTGCCTTATTTTTTTTGGCAATTGTAGATGTAAATCATCAGCTCTCTATTGGTGCCAATATGATAGCTGCTTCTGGTGCTGGAGCTGCAACAGCTATTGCCACAAATCCTCTATGGGTTGTCAAGACAAGACTTCAGGTATATCTCTCGTCCAATTTTATATAAATTCCATTCTTCTGTTAAATGTGGTTTGTTTTATTGAGTTTTCATGTTGGTATGAAGAGGCTGGTTTTAGTGATACATGAGCAAACATGAACCTCCCATACTCTGCTCACACACACACACACACACACACACACGTATATATATATTATTAATGACATTTGATTTCAGTATTTTTCTCCTCAATTAATTAATCTACAGGATGAAAATTTGTTTAACCCGACTCTGGGTAAGCTATTATGTTTGCAGTCACTGGGTTCATTTGGAAAGAAGGAAAGCTACTATTGATTTTTGATTTCTGGATCTAGGATATTCTCATATATTTCTAGAGGTCCCTGTATCTTTTATAGATTTCTTTCAGTGATGTGCAGCGAAGCAATACGTCTTCCTTTTTTTTGGTGATTGTTGTGTACATGAATCCATTTGCTTATAATATTTGAGGAGTATATTTCCTCTTTCACGCTAAGGCGCATGCCTAGGGAGAGTTTAAAAATATATTTTTCTGGAAATATATTGGGTTCCTTATGTATAGAGACTTTTGATTTGTTAAATGGAAAAATGCAGTCCAGATAAATATGGCTTCAAATCGCATAAATATCACTCCTTGTTTGGACTGGGAAAGATAAAATTTTCATTGCACATATTTTATGCGCGGGAGACCCAGTTTCCTTGGGCCATTCAGTGTCTCTTTTAAAGTAAAGAATAGTTTGAGTGTTGCTCATTTTCTCTTTCAATTATTTGTGAAGACACAAGGAATGAGAACCAGTGTAATGCCATACAGGAGCACTTTATCTGCCTTAAGGAGAATTGCTCATGAAGAGGGTATTCGTGGATTGTACAGGTTAGTTAAATGAAATCATGCTAATAGTATGGGGGCTTGAATTTTTGTTAAAGGAAATAATTTCTGGATCTTTACTTTTTATTTTTTATCTCTTGTGATCAACAGTGGTCTTGTGCCAGCTTTGGCCGGTATCAGTCACGTTGCCATCCAATTTCCAACCTATGAGAAGATTAAAATTTACTTGGCAGACAGGGGTAAGTTTTTATCTTTTTTGGTCTTTAGAAAACAATTACATCGTATTACTTCTCTTAATCTGGACGAAAATTAGAATCCTTTTTATTCGATATGATGATGTTAGATAACACCACAATGGATAAACTCAGTGCAAGTGATGTTGCTGTTGCCTCTTCAGTTTCTAAAATATTTGCTTCCACATTGACGTATCCGCATGAGGTATGGACTATGGAGTGATGAGAATTTCCATCTTTTGGCATGCTACTTTCTATTTACATGGGCATTCCTGCTATATGCGTAGATAGGCTCGTTTCTTTTACCCCTTTTGCTGCACCGACCAACCTAAGAAGTAGACGTGGATGCCAATCCGAACTGCTTACTGTTGTTGAGAAGTAACTTGGGGCAACATTCATTAGGTTCTTGTTTGTTATTTTTAAAAACATGTCGTTGAAAAGTATGTGTGGCACCATTAAATGTGTTTTCTGCATTTAGGATCCTTTAGGGCATGCTACTTTCCTCTACTAAATCCTTGCTATTATTGAGAATTAGAAACTCTAATTCTATACCACCACTAGCAATTAAATTGTAGAAAGAAAAATACACATGAAAACAAACAAGATATATTGAGGTTTGTCTCAATGTGAGACCAAGTCTTTTTTCGTCGTTGCAGCAGTTCACTATAATGAAAAAATTTACAAGAGAAAATTGCACACCCTATTTTCTATAATCTCTCTCTCTCTCTCTCTTTGAAGATAATCCAAAACCTAGCTCCCCATTTTAAGACAAATTAGGGCCAAACTGAAATTACAAGTGTAAAATTCCCAACAAATATGACTCTTCATTATAGGTAATATATATATATTCTCTGTATATATTTTCGTTAAAGACGAAGAAGATTTAAATATTAATCAGCCCACCATGCCTTGTTCCCCATCTGCCTGCCAAAAAATGAGAATTTCTATAACCAGGTGAATGTGTGATGAAAATGAAAAGAAAGTCACAGTATGTACAAGGACAATTAACAGCACAGCTATGTTGCATTAATACCATTAGGACACAACAACCTTGCATCCTGTTGATTCCTTTCTCTTTCAGTCCAAGCAGTCTCCAGAAGTTCGTAGCATGAAAAGCAGCTCTTCCCTTTGTATTATTGCATGAATGCAAGAGCTCTTCCTCTTAAAAGGGGTTGAAGCTGCTCATTTTGATTGCTATCCATCTTATATGCCACCTAATATCAATTCCTTCAATTCTGAGAAATCTTATATCCAGGTTGTTCGCTCGAGGCTTCAAGAACAAGGCCACCACTCTGAGAAGCGTTATTCTGGTGCAGTCGACTGCATAAAGAAAGTTTTTCAACAAGAAGGCATTCCCGGGTTCTATCGGGGGTGTGCCACCAACCTTCTTAGGACAACACCTGCTGCCGTAATCACATTTACCAGTTTCGAGATGATTCATCGGTCTCTCGTTACTTTCTTCTCCCCTGATCCGCACCCTCAACCGTTGTGATGATGAAACCTGCTTGAAATTGATGAACGAGTTTACAGGAAAGAATTCATGATATTACGTGTCAAGTCTCCAAGAATGTCTGTTTTGTTTGATTGGTTTTGCTCTTTCCTAATTGGTTGTACGTCTTCAATCGTTATTTATAGACTTCCGCAAAGCCAGCCAATAAAGATGGCAATGTTGTAACGATGAATGATAACTACGAATAACTGTTGCGGTATGGAGCATTTAAAATTTATGATGTTTTCAGTATGGTGAACTGCAGTTTGAAAGAAAGTTTTATTTTTATTTTTATTTTATTCAATTATTATGAAATTTTAGTGACATAGAGTAATGCTATTTAGCCCTACTGGGGTTGCAACTCCAGTCTAGGTGGCTCTAAATGATATGTTAAAAATCATTTAGAGCCATTTAGATTGAGATTGTAACCCGGTGGGGCTACATAGTATTCGTACGTGAATATATTTAAATATTAATAGCTCTTGTTTGATTCTCGTTATTTTCAAAATACTTTTTTCTTTCTCATTTTTTCAATTATACATTCTTCAATAAAATAATATTACACGTAAACTCAAATTTTTCTCTTATTTTTTAATAAAACATTCTCCACCAATTTATTATTTAAAAATGCATTTTTCAATAAAAAAAAAAAGGGCTCAAACAAGCTTATAGAATAGTGAACCACAGGTACAATACTCCCGAAATTTTAAAATTAACCATCTTTTTTATATTTAATTATGTACTTCTCGACAATAATATAGTTTTAACTGCAAATTTGATGTTCAATTTTTTTCTTCCATTGTGTTTCTATTTAAAGTGATGCTAGGCGATCCATACCTACGAGGACACAATATGAAAGAGAAATGCATTCCTTTAAATTGAAAAGACATTAACGGTTGCAAAACTTTTTAAAGAAGCTTCCCCGAGTTTTCATTGCGTTCAAATCGAGGTTGCGGAGGAGCTTTGTACTCTACATAGTGATATCCCTCGAAGACATTGGAAAATGTCCCAAGAAAGTCGGGAGGTTCCTAAACAAGGGCATCAATTGTCCATGAAGTAGGCGCTACGGAGTTCATCCCAAATATTTGTACTTGTCCAAAATCTTGTGTCTTTCTGTTGGACAACTCAATAGGAGACTAGAAGAGCCTACCAGATACGCAAATACATAAGCTTGGACAGACATAAGCAAATACTAGTCCCTAAAGTCAAGTAGGTCCAACAATTTTATATTAATCGGGGTTCTAAAAAGTGTAAATTGTGGCGAGGCATGGATGGCAATCAAGTTAGGCAAGGTCTACGAGTAAAAAACCTTAAAAAATGTTTTCTTATTTTTATATTTTTTAAATTTTTAAATCAATTTAAAAATCATTTAATAATTAACATAATACGCACTGAACATATAAAATTATAAAATGCTATATTGAAAAAAAAAAGAAAAAGAAAAAAAGAGGAGGTGCGCCTAGGCACAATAAAAATATAAAATATAAAAAATAATAAAAAGGAAAAAACACATGTCTCGTGTTTACACGTCGCTTTTTAGCTGATATTAATAAATCAATTTTTAATATAAGTTTTGGAAGTACAGTAGTAGTCCTTTTTTTCTTTTTTTTTAAAAACCAATTTTGCTGTTTTACAATTAAATTGAATTGATTTATATTCTCAATAAAATGAATTATACATTGAGATTTTAATAAAAAATCAAAATGCCCATAATTTTCTGCGATCCATACTTTTTTTTTTTCATTTTATATTATGTGAATAAGATTATTGGGGTTAGAAGCATAAGATCCACACTTGTCCCAATATTTAATTTGTCAGAGTCCATCTATAAGCATAAGAATGAGGGAAATTACACACATTTTTTAAATTTATATTTTAATAATTAGGTGACATAAATTTTCTTTCAAAAATCAGGTATCAACCCTCCCAAATCCCTAACATCACCACAATCCCAAACCTCCACGAACATCGACCGCCACCGACGCAACCATTTTCTCATTCCCTACTGTGACCTATTATAATGTAAGATACTTTTGTGCAGGTTCTTAGTTTATTTATACTTCTATATTAAGGGTGTGTTTGAGCCACATTATTTTGAAAAAATGTATTCTGAAATAGTAGATTGATAGAGAATTTGTAGTTGAAAAAGAAGGAAAAGTTATTGATGTGATAGAAAATATTATTTTATTAAAGGATGTGTGGTTGAAAATGAGTAGAATAATGAAAATAAAAATTTTAATGTGTACCAAACATGAGCTTAATATGTAATTGCGACTCATAAATTGTATATTTATGACTGCAATTTGTGATTAGTGTGTACAATGACCATAAATTATGATCGTGACTTGTTTAGCTAGATTACAATTCACTACATTTTACCACATATCACAAAATATGGCAACCTAATTTTTGAGATTTTTCCACGATTTTGTTAATTTTGAACTTTTAATTTGCAATTTCTCTAAGAATTACCTATGTCCCAATGTGGAAATTTCACCACATACTTTGTTTTTATTAAATATTCAAATTAAACTATTATTTTTTTAAAAAAAAAATGCATTTTATGTAGTGAAAGAAAAAAAAAAAACACACACACACACACACAAAGAAAAAAAAATTGCTTCTATCATCAATTAATTGATTCCATAGCCGTAATTACTCCTCTAAACATGCCTCAACATTTTGGGTGAAGAAATACAATTTTGAATCTATCATCAATTAATTGACTACATGGCTATAATCGATTCACCAAACACGCCTCAACAATCCATGGTTATCGGTTAGCTTTCCTTAAAAAATCCCCAAATCGTAGTATTAATCCTTGGAAGAAAAATAAAAAACTACCACTGACGTGAAGAATTCCCCCATTCACAGCTTTCTTCACATCCGAATATACGTTTTATTTCACATTGTGCGTCGGGAAATTGATGTTCATGTTGGGATTTACATTTTCATTTAATAATGCAGGTTTTCACGAATGTTCTGAATTTACTCGTGCAGTACTACTTCTGTAACATTGCATATTGTTTAAGGACAATTCAAAACTGGTGTGATTCTACTAGGAGGCTACCTGCTTCTGATCCGAGTTTTCATAAGCATTTGTGATGCTGTAATAGCTCTTCGTGGAATGACAATTTACAACTCACTTAATTTGAAGAAATCAAGGTATAAAGCCACCTTTACTTCCAAAGCAAAATTTAGTTTCTTCAGAACTCAAGAATGATGAAGATAAGAATAGTCCAATGCAGAAGATTATTCAAGTGTGGTTTTGATTGTGAAACTTTGCTCCTGTCTAATCTTGTGCCATGGAGTATATGTACAGAAGGTACTCACAAATTGGTGAGACAGCAGATTCCAAATTAGAAGAGTTTCCCTCACGTTGTACAACGTTTAGCATCTTGATATTAATGCCATTTTGATCAAGCAAGCGGGACATTGTTATTTTATGCAATTCTTTTGTTTAGTATGTTATTGAGCATGATGTGCACTGTGTATCAAATATATATAAAATGCCAAACAAACAGGGGCTGAATATCTACATGTTATGTTTTGAATTTAATGCCAAACGTTTTCTCTATTTTTGGAAATTTCAGTTACATATACAAAAAGAAATGTTTATTATGCAATACTTTTGGGATTCTAATGGGATTTTGAAGTATTTTGGGTTATTAATTGAATTTAATAATATAAAATGAAATATTATATGTTAATCAGGTATACATGATTTTTTTTCCCCTATAAATTATGGTGTAAGAATTACAGATGGGCGATTTTCCTTATTTTAACATTTCCTTTATACTGGAATATTGTATAATAAATATAATAATAAAAATGTTAAGATGTAATATATATTTTATTAAAAAGAAGTCAATAATAATAAAGTGGCCCAAATTCGAAAATCCAATCCGCTACAACTACAAACCCTATTCCAACTTGCGACCTTCACCCTTCAGGCATTCACAGATTCAAATTCAGTTCAGACTTCGGAGTTCATCCCCGATTCCTCATCCGGCATCTGCGACTTCAACTTGCGACCAGGCGCCGGTCACTGAGTCCGCCGTTCGCCCTGCCCAAGGTGCCACCTGCATCGACCAGTTCTCCGACGCCTCTTGAGTCCCTGTTCGCGCGCGGTCTGTTGTTCCAATTTCCAAACTTCCAAAGGTAAAACCAATCTAAATTTCTGACTTGCTGTTGCTGACTTTACATCCAACTATTATTGAAATTGATCCAACTTAGGTTTGAGTAATGAGTTAAATGTGTTGCTGGACTTTTTTTTTTTTGGAGCGGTCTCTAAAAATATTAACTGAAGACACAAAGTTGTCTCTTTTTTTTAGTGCGATCTCTAGCGATTTTGGAACTCAAATAATTAGTTAAGGAAATCCTAATAAAGCAACACAATAAAATGAAGCTGGAGATTGGGTTGAGCAACTGAACAGTGTTTCCTCCATTGTTGTTGTAAACTGTTGCTGACTTTACATTCTCAATTTCCAAACTTCCAAAGGTAAACTCATATATTAATATAGGGCAGTGAGTTGCTGACTTGCTGTTGCTGGGGATTATGTCGGTGGTTTGAATTGGGGATAGTTGCTGGGATGAGTGGAGTGGGGATTATATTGCATTTGTGAAAGGTCAGGGATATGGCGAAGCTAGTAATATGCGGGGTGAGTATAATTGTGTAATTATGGAACTTTTCAAGGTAAGAGAATGGGTCGAATATTTTAATTTTTTGCAACTTCTTGTAAGTTTGACTGTCCCTCCCTAATTCAAAATGTCTGCTGCCGCCATGGAGGTGTCTATGCTAGTTTGAATGGTTTTTATGTGATTATATAGCTTTGAATGTGTTTGCCCCAAAATTCTTCAATTCTCGGATTTCTCATCTTTTCTGTTATCAATTAACACAACAGGGAAAAAAAAGAATGTCAAAGGAAATGGAATTTGATGCAAATGAAGAGAAGCTCAAGACTCTGCGTGTGTCATCTCTCGATGAAGAAGAAGAAGATGACGAAGCTCAAGTGGACGAAATTGATGACCCAGATTTATTCACTGATGAAGATGAAGAAGACGAAGTAGAAGTTCCTGTAACATTAGGATTTGTTGAGAAGCCAAAAAATAAGTGGTCACTACTCCGCCATTACTTCCCAAGCAAAGCTGGTGGCACTCCGGTAATTCTGCAGATTCTTTCTCACATGAGTTCTATTCAAGATATCATATACCTCAAAATTTCAAATTTACAGCATGTTTGGCGGTGCTTAAAGCTAAAAATTACCTGCTTTATGTAGATTCATTCTGTCAAGAAAATCAGGTAAATATTCACTTTTAAGCACGGCCAAATTTCCCATCCACTCAGATTGTTTGTAGTGCAGAATTTCATTTTACTTCATAAATTTTTATACTGATTTTATTTGGACTGCCATTGTGCTTAAAATATTAACCTTTTCTGTTCACTCCTACAGAAAAAATTGTTGCCAATACTGAAAGCTGCCAAAAATGCAGCTAAAGTTATTAGAAGCAGTAGAGATTAAATATAAGCAGCATAGAGTTTTAATTTTGTTTTTCTGAAATGGGGATTACTTGTTTTATTGGTAACGTAGGCTTGGTTGGATCCGATTAATTTGCCTTCCGAGAAGTCTAGTCTTTGTGATTTTTGCAGTGAGCCATTGCAGTTTTTGCTACAGGTATATAAAAGCTATATGTATTCACATCTAGTGCACTCTATTATCTTCTTCCAGCGTTCAATTCTATCTGATTTATTCTTTATCGTTCATTGATTTCCCAGGTTTATGCACCACTATCTGAGGAATCAACGTTTCACCGCGCCCTGTTCGTTTTCATGTGCCCATCAATGGCTTGTCTTCTTCGCGACCAGCACGAGCAGTGGAAGCGGCATCCTGAGAAGCCATACAGAAGGTATATCTTTGAGTATGGAGGCTGCCTAAATAACTAACTTTTTCTGATCTTATCTTCTCATGTCAACTGGGTTTTGAAGTGTCAAGGTTTTCCGTTGTCAATTGCCACGCACAAATTCGTTTTATTCAGGCAATGCCCCCAGTAAAGATGGGACAGAGCAACCTTTGACAGCTGGAGGTAACATATCAATATAATTAACTTCTTAACATTAGTGTAGTATGCCAAGTTTGTATCGTACGTTTAAATTCGTTGACATTCCCTTCTTCCAAATTTGGCTGGATGACAATATCTACCCCCCAAAGATGAAGGAAATTTTTTTGAGCTTTGGAGCAATTTTTGTAAACACATATTGTTAAGAAATATATGGTACATATAGAAGACATAAGCTAAAGTCATATAATATTATCACTTTTGAATTCAAATGTTATTATTTGATTTATTGATTCCACCTTACCCATCTCAGCAACACCTTGTAATTGGTGCGGTACATGGAAAGGGGATAAAGTCTGTAGTAGCTGCAGAAAAGCACGATATTGTTCTGGGAAACACCAGGTATTTGATGAATTTTGCCTCTGTATACATATACTTAGCAACTTGAAGAGTTCCATATTGACAAGAGGAGAAAACGGATATTTGTAGGCTGCACATTGGCGTTCTGGTCATAGACTAGGGTGTACCCAGTTGCAGACTTCTCTTGAAATGTCTGAATCAGGTAGCCACTTATACAGGGATAAGTGAGAACTTTATTCCCAGATTGTAACATGACACTTACAACTCATAAGAAGTTCCATAAATGTACTCATCTTATTAATTAAAGACTAGAGTACATTTTTTATATTTCATGCAGACTGAAAATTTTATTTACAAACAGCTGCGAGCAACTCTCTCTGGCCACAGTACGAGATCTCAATTGAGGATGAATGTGAATTTGAGAACGAGATGTCTGATAGTGAATATTCTAATATATTAGTTTCTGGAAATCGGGTGGATGAGTCAGTCAGGTCACTGATGGATGATTTTGCTGTGAGTGTACTTGTCTATTGACTGTGAAGTTTTGGCTGAATGAATGATCATTTCATTCTCAGTTTAATTGTTATTGAATAGGGAGACGATGACAAGAGGAGTTGGGCATCTTTCCAGGAGAGAATTTCCCGTGCCCCTGAACAAGTTTTGAGGTGATCACATGATTTAATTTGGAGGACATATATTTTTAGTAACATTTACTTTTTTGTTGTTCACCAAGATCTTTTAAATTCTGTTGTTCCTCAGGTTGTTATTTATTTCTTTTTTTGAACAGGTACTGTAGATCTGCTAAAGCAAAAGCATTATGGCCTGTGCACAGTGGCCGGCCATCAAGATCTGATATTCCTGCATGCAACTACTGTGGTGGCACTCGATGTTTCGAATTCCAGGTATGAACTTGTTTATACCTTTGAACTTTATTGCTAGTAACTGGTTGTCGGTTGTACCATCTGTGAAGTTTTGGAGTTAAGAGATTTGTCCTGTTAAATGGTCCTACTTACTCAAACCTCCAAGAGCATTTCCAAGAGACTTTTAAAAGCTCTTTATTTTATAGAGTCAAATCTTAAAGTTAGATTCCAAGAGACTCTTTATTTAACTTTTGAATATAGAGTGAGTTTATAAAATCCAGAAAGCGACTTTTGTTCCGCGCGGCCTGTCCATGATTCTCTGGATTCTATTGAAATTCTTTTTGGCTGATATATACAGAGCCAAACACACTCTCTATTTATATTTTTATCAAAATTGTATTTGATAATATTGCAAGACAATGTTCCACTGCTTAAATTATTTGTATTATATTTTGAATATTTTAGCTATTGATGTAAAAATATATATATTAATTGAAAACGATGGAAAAACAATAAATGAGTGTTGGGAAATGTAAAATAAAGATAAAAAATAAAGAGTTTGTTGGAGGGCGTAAACAATTGTACTCTTTAAATTTAAAATTGTTATCTATTATGACCAGGTAAATGCTCTTTAAAAATAAAGAGTTTATTTGAGATGTTCTAAGGCTTTGGTTCAAAAACTCCTAGCTAATTATCAAAAATGAACAAGTGGAATAGAGAGAAGGATTGAATGTTTGCCTCGAAGCTCCGATTGCTCTAGAACTTTTTGACATGTTTTTACTAAATAATTAGTTGTACCACTTCTAATTTTAATTATGTGCTTAGTTACCTTTACATAAATTGTAGGTGCGGTTTGATTATTCTAGTTCTCATAATCAGGCTGAACCAAAAGGGAGCCTAATGGTCATAGTTTGGATTTTATCTACATCCTTGTTATCTCTTCAGGACCTTAGGTTATGCTCTGGTTGGTTCTATGATTGCAGGTTTTGCCGCAGCTACTTTATTATTTTGGGGTGCAAAATGATGTGGATTCTCTTGATTGGGCGACAATTGTTGTTTACACGTGTGAGGCTTCTTGTAAAGGAGACGAGGGTTACAAAGAAGAATTCACCTGGGTTCAACTTGTGTCCCAGTCAGCACCTTGACGATAAAAACTCCTCTCAAAAGTATAGAAATGACAACCACGTTGCAAAGAGGAATTTTCTCCGGGTCAACTTGTGTAAGAATGAAAACGGCTCCTCTTCCCTTTTTATGCATGAGAAAAGCAAATTCGACATCGTTTAAGTTGGCGGCAGTTTTTTACTACATCTGTTTCTGTATAATGATTTCCCATGAGATAGTTACACTTTGTGTTAAATTCCCAGTAATTTCACGATGTCTATTTGCCCTACGTAGTGGGTTGTTGAAATAGCGTTTTTTGATGCTCGTAAGAATTCTAATAGCTTGATATATCAGTTTGGTTCGGTAATATTTAGACAAAACTGTTCATTAAAGTGTCTTTTTGACAGTGAAATAATATTTATCTGACGTTTGTGATTTTTCCTTGTGCTGCCCTAACGAGCAGGTGATTTCATTTGGAAAGGATTATTGAAATAGCATTACGGAGTGGACGAATACTAGAGCGAATTGTTGTGACACTCTGAATATAAATATCAATACAGAGTCGGGAAAAAGTAATATTGAAAAAATGAGTTTCAAACAAGAGTTTAATATAAACTTTTTTTTTTTTAATTTCCATCCGCTAGTAAATCCAGACGAAAGAAATTGAAAAATGGTTTAATTAAAAAATCCATCTCCAAACGTTACACCGTTTCATCATCATCATCCTCCTATCAATCAATCTCCCAGCGTTCTGTATGCAAGAATTTACAATGTCAAAGAAATAACTATTAAATTGACATTAGGAAATAATGCTGAAAGCAAAACGTTTCTTACACATGAATGAAGAAACTGACCCTATGCATGAATATGATCTCGCATCAGTTCAAAGATTTTTACGCAAAAGAGTTTTCAGATGGCGTCGGAGAGATGACATTGAAGATTCTAACTAGTCATGAATCTCGTTGAAAGATAATTCAAAAGGATTGGTAGAGATTGGTAAAGATGTAATTGTATCTCATTGTACATGGATCATTGAATGGATAATATTGTTTAAGGTACCATATTTAAATTACTATTTTCATGTAACCGCAAATTGGCCATTTTGATGAGAGGAAGTAAGTACTCAACAGCGAATTTTGGAGTTCGGGACATGGTTCAGGTGACACGTTTTTCGAGGATCTAGACATATTGGAGCATACCCATGACGTAGAAATGTCAAAAGGAGTTAAAAAAAAGAAACGTTCGACAGACATTGAAGTAAAGGGAAATTCACTTGTTCCAAAAAAATTTCTTGCAGTTGTAATATTTAAGCCAACTATACGTAATGCCACTGATGATAGGAAATGCATAGGGATCAAATTTGTCATCAGGATGTGAATCACACTGACCTGTAGCCTTGATTCCTTGATGTACATTTTTCATCAACACATTTGATATACATATATCTTTGAAATATCCACCTCGTCCTTGTCCCGTCTTCACATTTACGCCAGTAGCAGACGCCGATGACAATTATACTAATAGAAAAGCTCCAAACCTAAGAAGAGGGTCCTCCTAATCTTTGGGTCAACATGCATAAAATTTAGAATCAAAGGCACAAATCCCAAACAGTGAAGATTCATAATTCATCCCACAGCTTAGTCGAATGTCACATCTTTACGAGCATTTTGATCGACTATACAAAAAAACCATATGGGTAAGATTTCAACTCACCTGGCACTATCCCACTCGTATATGGAGAGTTGGGTGGAGAATTAAATTTTATGTTCTGAAAAAAGTATGTCGTTGGATCACATTACACAAAATAAATAAGAACTAGTTAAAATGAAGTGTCGAAATGCACGTGAAATCAACAAAACTGTCAAAAAGGAAGCACCTGCAATAGGCCGGGCAAATGTTCCTAGCAGGTGCATTTAAAGTTTGATATTACAACATCTTTAGAGCCAATGAATTCTACTAGATGTGGTCGACTATAATTTAGAGAATGATCATTGAACTGCTCCCACCAAACCGAACCCTGGCCATCAATAGTTTCATTGTTGCCTGAAATCGCAAGAGATTTGCTATATTATGTTATAAATAGAAAACAATGTGCAAAATGAACGAGTTTAATGGAGAAATATTCCTACCTGTTATCGCCAAATAAATTAAATTATTTCCTGTAATCAAGCTGTGGTATCTGCCACCAGGTAGTTCAATGCCTCGGCCATAAGATGGCAAGGGATCAACTACATCCCAGTGACTGTAATTCTATAAAAAATGAAAACGTAAAATATACTAAAATTCATATCCAATATGTCAAGTTCAGGATAAGACCTCCAACTAAAATTCAAGAAACTTTGAATTTTGGGATTCTATGCAAGAGTTTGCTCTTTTATTTACTGTTCTTTATTCTTCTTGATATTTATTGAGAATGCTTCATGAAGGTAGAAGATCAATTGTACATGAAAAGTTCGAGGATAAAGATGCTGCAACACGAGCAGGTTGAGATAAATGTAAATTTTTATCGCCGGTGATCTATGTATTATGAAGGGGATAAAATGACAATAATAAGAAGCCGTTGTGGGATTTCATTTTAACATACATAACAAAGTTATGATCCGTATCTTTTCATCCCTGGAAACATTATGCAATTAGACAGTGATTGATGGATTATTGGCTGCTTAAATAGAATACTATGGGCGTAAGAGAGGAACTTTCTGTGGTTTAGATTTATAACCTGTAAACCTAGAATAATGGCAATTTTTTTCCAGAAAAAGTGTGAGATGGCTGATAAGATTGATGGTACCAATAAGCCACATGCCTGCTGGAACATAGAGTTGGGCACCGCCCTTATCAGCAAAAGATTGAAGATAGAACATGGCATTCTGAAACGCTAAAGTGTTCAGTGTCTTCCCTTCGCCAACGGCCCCAAATTCCGAAACGGATACACTATGGGGTCTGGGTTTCGATGGCCAATCGAAATTGCATTCTCCATTGTATTCTGCTATACTGTATTCTGCAGCATGGTTTACTTTCACGAGCACAAACAGGACTACCTGTAAAGAAAGGAGACAAAAAAAGAGGTAAAAAGCAAATCCTTAAACAGATCAACGTTAGAATACTTCGAAGTAGAATCTTGTCTGCTTTTATGCAAGGCTTATGTTTATTAACAAATTCTACCATGCGGTTGATGCATAAACAAAACCTTAATGAACAGCAGGCCAGATTAGATTCGTATTTAATTGGTTAAGGTGGAAAATGGGTGGAAATAAAATGAATTCTAGATAAAGTAATTGTCTAGAACTTATTTTTCAGAGAATTGTTAATTAAGTGTGTTTGATTAGTGTAATTTTCCACCTGAAAAATTTTAAAATTTTAGATATTTTTGTGTTCGTTTGACTTTGTTTTACATAAAAAATTGTCTATTAAAGTGATAAGTTTTTCCACAATTGAGAATAAAATCTGTTTCCATTGCCAAAAAGTTAAAAAAAAAAAATTCCTAGAAAATCATTTTTTTTTCAAAGTTTAGTATACGTTTGACTTTGTTTTATATGAAAATTGTCCATTAAAGTGAATTTTTTTTTTTTTACAATTGGTAATGAAATTTATTTCCATTGCAAAAAAAAAAAAGAAGGTTGGAACTTCCATTTCCCACAAAAAATGTGGGAAAAATAATTCAAGCAAATCCATTAAATAAGGCACGTGAGGAGCCAATCTGTAAAATCAAATGCCAAGAAAATTATTGCTATCAAACATTATAAAACTTGAAAAATGAAAAACTAATTCTATTTTCCATGGAAAATGTGAGGTATCAAGAACAAACTTAGTTATTAATTAAAAGTAAACTACCAAAATTGGTTTATATCTGGGCAATGAGAAACACAGGAGGCAGCATTTCTAGTTTTGAAAACCGACGACCACCTTGGTTTAGATAATGCACGGTTCTCTTATTTTGATATAGGTCCTGCGCTCTTGCTATATAGTGCGGAGTTAGTATAAAGCTAGTGCTTTGCCTCCTCCACTACAGGAGGTGCCCGGGATAAGCTACTGTTGGCAATCTTTAAAGCTCTCTAAATTTATAATTACTCTCAAAAGTAGGGCTTTAAGCCTTGATAAGTATTGAGATGCAAATCTCAATCAAACCAATAAAATCATTCAAAAGAACATAAAAATATGCTTATAATAAACCATATTCATAATTTTTTTTTAGTCGATTGATAGTCAAGCAATTTGAATTAGTTTCTTCTTACTTATCACATAGAATTAATTAGTTCTATCTAAAGAAATGTGAAACGAAATCATTTTGGTCTAAGGTTGAGAGAAAAATCGAACTGCAAAAACATCTAAGAGAGAGAGAGAGAGATTTGCCTTTAGTGATTTAGAGCCATGGAAGACAAAAGCATCAAGAATTTTTAGTTGAATAATTGTCGTTACTACTTTAAGAAGGAACACTTAAAGGTTGTTCTCTTTGTGTTTCAATTTTGTGTTTTGAGTTTTGATTTCATAGTTTTGATTTCATTTTGTGTTTTGGTGTTTTGAGTGTCCATTTTGAGATTTTTGAAAATGTATTCCTTTTGGCATTTTGAAAAATTGTTTTGAAAACGCTCAAAACGTGTTTTGAAAATTTTGACTTGATTATAACTGAAAACATCAAAAATGACAAATTTGTCGTTTTCAGTTTTCTTTACAAATTTTTAACTTATTTTCAAAAGCGCGTTTTCGAAAATGGGAAAGAGAACGCGTTTTCGCTGTTTTGGAAAATCGAAAACAGAAAACGGCTTGAAAATTGTAACATAAATTTTGTTATTTAGTTGAAATTTTATTTCAATTGGAAGTTGGAATTTGTGTTGGACTTGAAGAAAACTTTGGAATGAAGAAAAAAAAATATTTTGGAAGGTATTTGTGAGGCTTATTTCAAGCATATCGGGTGCCAATTTTCCATCTAGAGACTACTGATTTTTTTTTTTTTTATTTAAACAATCTTTTGCTAATTTTTTTTTAGGATCACAAAGGCTTTTTTTTAGTTTAGTTATTTGTTCATTAACTACAAATATTAGAGCTTCGATTGTATTTTATATATTTTAATTTATCTCTTGGTTATCATTCCACAAGGAAAGTAAAGAATACAGAAGTTATAAGCTAATTTTTATCATTATTTCAAATAAAAGCACAATAAGATTGCTTGAATATCATAATAGCAATTTTTATTCAAAATTTCACACCACACAAAAACTAAAAACAAGATAATTGAACCTTTTTGTCCCCTTAGAAAATTTAACTGATATGAGTGTAATAATAGATATAGTACTCCAAATTAAATATTATCAAATAAATGTTCGAAATCAATTTTCGCTTTTTCTGGAACATAGAGTTGGGCACCGCCCTTATCAGCATAAGATTGAAGATAGAACATGGCATTCTGAAACGCTCAAGTGTTTAGTGTCTTCCCATCGCCAACAGCCCCAAATCCCGAAACGGATACACTACGGGGTCTGGGTTTCGATGGCCAATCGAAATTGCATTCTCCATTGTATTCTGCTATACTGTATTCTGCAGCATGGTTTAACGTCACGAGCACAAACAGGACTACCTGTAAAGAAAGGAGACAAAAAAAGAGGTAAAAAGCAAATCCTTAAACAGATCAACGTTAGAATACTTCGAATTAGAATCTTGTCTACTTTTATGCAAGGCTTATGTTTATTAACAAAATCTACCATGCGGTTGATGCATAAACAAAACCTTAATGAACAGCAGGCCAGATTAGATTCGTATTTAACTGGTTAAGGTGGAAAATAGGTGGAAAGAAAATGAATTCCAGATAAAGTAATTGCCTATAACTTATTTTTCAGAGAATTGTTAATTAAGTGTGTTTGATTAGTGTAATTTTCCACCTGGAAAATTTTAAAATTTTGGATATTTTTGTGTTCGTTTGACTTTGTTTTACATAAAAATTGTCTATTAAAGTGATAATTTTTTTCACAATTGGGAATAAAATCTGTTTCCATTGCCAAAAAGTAAAAAAAAAAAAAAAATTTCCTAGAAAATCATTTTTTTTTTATCAAAGTTTAGTGTTTATTTGACTTTGTTTTATATGGAAATTATCAATTAAAGTGAATTTTTTTTTACGAAATCATTTTGGTCTAAGAGAGAAATCGAACTGCAAAAACATCAGAGAGAGAGAGATTTGCCTTTAGTGATTTAGAGCCATGGAAGACAATAAGATGGTTTAATAATTTGATTTGGTACCATTCGTTGAACCTGTCAAGAATTTTTAGTTGATTAATTGTCGTTACTACTTTATGAAGGAACACTTAATTTTCCCTCATACTATTTATAGACAAAGAGAATCAACGGTAACTATATATTTATATAAATTTAAAAATCATCATAAATAATAAATAAGTAACAAATATAATTACCAATGTTTAGAAGAAGAGACTAAAAATCAAGAGAAATCACCGTATTTGAAGAATTCTTCATTTATAGAAATTATGGGATTGGACAAACTTCATTTGAGGCCTAATTACTGATAATTTAACAGTTGTGATTCGTCCCACTTTGTGGCAATAGATAAAACGATCAACTTCATATGAGACTTCACGTACATGTTATTCCATCTCTCGTTGTTATTCTTTACATAAAATAATTCCTTCATCACTTCTTGTTCAATTTTTGTTTACACGAAAATAGGATATATGAGAGAATATCATGTTTCTAATTTTCGATATTCTTTATATTTATTATGTTTGTAACTCCAACCAGTGTATCTCATTATTATTATTATTAAAAGGCTCGTGAACTGTTTTGAGATATTTTGTTTGACAAATGACAATTCAAGATTTTTACTTTTATCTAAAAGTATGAAGTACTAATAATTATATTTTGATAATATATTTATATCTTAATAATACTTCAAATCTTTCCCATTGATATCTTAGGGTCCGTTTGATTACAAGGGCGGAAAATGGGTAGAAGAAAATGAATTTCAGAGAAAATAATTGTCTAAAACTCGTTTTTCAGATTGTTAATTAAGTGTGTTTGATTGATATAATTTTTCACTTGGAAAATTTTAAAAATTTGGATTTTTTTATGTTCGTTTGGCTTTATTTTACATGAAAATTGTCCATTAAAGTGATAATTTTTTCCACTATTGGTTATAAAATTTGTTTTCATTGCCAAACAGTAAAAAAAAAATTCCAAGAAAATTATTTTTTCATCAAAGTTTAGTGTTCGTTTGACTTTGTTTTATATGAAAATTGTCCATTAAAATCAATTTTTTTTTAACAATTCGTTATAAAATTTGTTCCAATTACAAATAAAAAAAAAAGATGGAAAACCAAAAACCACCAAAACTAAACATTTTCATTGAAAAGTGGGAATAGGTGGCGCGTGGATGAAAACTTGGAAAAGGAATTCCATGAAAAATGTTGGCTACTAAACAGTCCAAAACTTGGAAAATGGAAAATATTCCATGGAAAATATAAGTTATCAAACAAGGGTGGAGTTCTAATTCTTGGCGGAAAAAAGTGCAAATTAATGCTTCTCTGATTTACAAGGTAAAATAGGCAAATTGGAAGCAAATAAAGGTAAAAGAACAAGAAATTTCCTTATCTAGCCCCCCGTTTGGTTTCGTTTCTAGCTGATTAAAATTTAAATAAAAATTAATAATTAATTTTAGTCGTATTTTTTATGGAATTCACAATTTTCAACTACATATTCCATCATTTCTTAACAAGAATTACTAAAAGTCTTATTTTTATCAACTATGGACAACGTTGATTGACAGTCCAGCCTATGCCGGAGGCATGGGTCTGCTAATGCTAGGTTCCACCCAGGGTCATTGGTTGTAAGACAATGGACTTTTGCTAGATATTGTTGCCTCGGTGGTGACAGGTCTAGGCTATTTCAATATTGGAGATGTCACTTGGGATCAAGAGAGTGCGGTTCGACGGCTTCGACAAAGAGATCACACAATTCTTTCTTGGCGTTGGATGCTCAAGCCATGGCCATCCTACGTGAACTGCATTTTCTCGGGCTATCGGACTTCAGCTATTGGAGGTGCAATGTGATTCTTTATTTCTTAGCCAGTATTAGTAAAGGAACTCAAGCAGGGTTTATCAATAGGTTTCAAATTAACGAATATACGATTTAACGATTTCTTTCTCTGTCCTAACAAGGAATCCGACTTCTTTCCAGATCGGGCTAAACCCGATCCATAACAAAGGCCCCGGGCCGTAACGACATTGAATGGCGTGCTGAAATTGTTAAGCTGACCAATGAAAATTCCACACTTTTTGACGTCAAAAAGTTTTATTCTTTCAAATCAAACTCAGATTTACGGCTCCAATTCGTTTTTCGTTGTAGCAATTGACCTGTGCGCACCTTTTCTCAATCGCCGGCGGCTTCCATTGATAACACTAATGGCGATTTTCGTAGCATCTCGTCGACTGTCTAGTAGATCGACGACCGCGACATCGTTTTTGGCGGAGTCGTTGCGCTATACAACAAGCTTCAGATTGCACACGAATTCTTACAGGGAAGAAAGAGATACATTTGGGCCAATTCGCGTTCCCTCCGACAAGTCCGTACCCCCGTTCTTTTATTTTATACATTTAAGTATTTTGAAACTGGAACTTGTGTTTCTAGTTTCATAGGATTTTGTTTCTAGGTTTATGTTTTTGTTCTTCTTGATTGAAATCCTGACTTGTGATTTTTAATGAATTACTTTTCTAGTGCTTTCTTACTCCAGTATTCAAAATATACTGTATTTCAATGGAAAGGCGGGATTTGATCCTGCAGCTAGTGGATGGTTTTCGATGGGGTTGTACTAGCACAACTGGTCACCAGCATTGCCAATTATTTAAAGTGATGAACAAATAACTAGCAAACTGTTGTGACTACTATAAACAAACAAACAAATACATAGCATGAATTTATAGCCCGCCATTGACATAGCTAATGTCATAATTTGATTGTGAACGAAGCTGTGAAGACTGGCCTTATGAGACCTCTTCTGCCGTGGTCTTATTTTACCCACAAGGATAATTTGTTAAGAGTTTGTGCCATTCTTTTTGCATGAAGCACTTCAATTCAATTTATCCATGAAGAATTCTTAACTGAGCCGACTTGTGAGAAATATTTCTGAATTGTGTTCTATCCTCGTTATTCTAATCCTTTCTGATAGTTCTCCTCTTTGCATACATTTGTTAGATTATGGGGCGCTCAAACACAGCGATCATTGCAAAATTTTGATATTGGAGGCGACCGAGAACGAATGCCTGAACCAATTATACGTGCATTTGGGATTCTTAAAAAGTGCGCTGCAAAGGTTGATAATGTTCTAACTTAGTATTCTCTTTTGGCATGGATTGCATCATCATTTTGTTTTTCATTTCTGTTTTGGACACTTGTCTATGCAAGCACGTAAGAAGTGATGAAAAAGATAAGATCTTTCAATTGTGTGATGAATAAGTTTCCCATCTAGTGTGATACTTGTTAGAATTATATGGTGTAGTTTAACTCTTATAACATTTGTGATTAGTATATTTGTGATTAAGGTTTAATCTTCTGCATATTACTGTCTTACTTGAAGGTGAATGTGACATATGGCCTTGATCCAACTATTGGGAAAGCAATTATGCAGGCTGCTCAAGAAGTCGCCGAGGGAAAGTTAAATGATCATTTTCCACTAGTGGTTTGGCAAACTGGTAGTGGCACTCAAAGTAACATGAACGCCAATGAGGTACTCGCAAGTTATGAACTCTGGGGCAATATATATATATATAAAATAGATTTTTTTTGTCTGCTGCTGTGTCCATGTTCTAGATTTTTTTATCCACCCTTTCCTTTTCCATTAGGTAACCATATTGTGGCGATTTCTGGTGCGCTGACATTCAATTCAATAAAAAATCCATATAAATAATTATGGTGCTGGTGTATTTAATTTAGAACCAAGTTCTTTCTTGAGACCTCTATCTCTACAGCTATTGCTTTCCAGAATTTATTCGTAATGTATCATAGACACTGATATTGCCCCTCTGGGTATATTGCTTTATTTTATTATTTTTTAGACTCAACATTTCATCATTTTTATAAACTTCAAATACTTGAGCTGTTGCATTCATGACGTATGAAAATCATATTAGGCATACATTTTGGATTTTTGATAATTGATATTTCTCTGTTTGGATTTAATGCTGTGACACTATATTTCACAGGTTATTGCAAATAGAGCTGCTGAAATCCTCGGCCACGAGCGCGGTGAAAAGTTCGTGCATCCAAATGACCACGTCAACAGATCGCAATCTTCAAATGACACTTTTCCTACTGTAAGCCTCTTTTGGCAATACTATTTGTTAGTTTCTTGCTGAGAAACCATTCTATCTAATTTTTAAGCTTGAAATTTAAGTCTTATTGTATTATGTTTTGTTTTATCTTACGTATAGGTAATGCACATTGCAGCTGCAATGGAAATCAATTCAAGATTGATACCTAACATGAAACAGTTACATACTTCACTACATACAAAGGTTGAGTAAAGCTGTTTCTCTCCATCTTTGTTTGTTTAATTATTCATAAGAACTTCTCATTTGTGTCAACTGCAAACTTCATTAAGTCATAGTTTCGGATCGAAACTTTTCCTACTGGAACTTGAGAGTGCTTTTCCTAGTTTTCTCTTTATATATCTCTTTCATGTGCATGCATCTTAAATGAAAATTTAATATCATGCTAAGCTGTGGATTTGGCTTCACCTAAGGTTATGAATGCTTTCTGGGAGCTGCTTGTAGGAAAGCTTCGGACTTCACCTATTAAAGTTCCTCCAGATGTTTGATGCACATAAAAATCGTTCTAGCATGAGATGCATTAATTTCAGTCATCGAGTTATTGATTTGTGAAGGTTGACTAAACACAATCATGAATGCCTGCTATTTGAGTTTTCTGACTTTTTATTCTGTTTGGACTTTGGCCTAGGTTGTATCTTTCGTTTGTTTTATTTGGGTATTTTAAGAATTATTGGTCTAACTACTTGTATTATAGTTCCTATAAATTTTGCCATGCTTCTAGTTGGTTTGTGCTTCCAAGTTATTCACCTGGGAACTTGACTATGTATTCATGTTCTTTTGGTTGGTAAAGTGTTTGTAGAGCAATAATGTCAATAAATTTACATTTTTCCTTACTTCAAAGTTCATTAAAGTTCTCATTCACACTTCCAAAGAGAGAAAGAATATCAAGCATTAAAATGATCTAATTGGCTAAAAACTTAGGCCACCCATACCAGTGTTTTATTGTGTTTTGAAACTAGCTATAAATTTGCTGGGCCTTGTGCCGTCTGTTTAAGGTTTCATTTAATACACTTCATATTCGTTTTATTTTTTTTTGGCCGAGCAATGGTTGAGCTTGTTATAAGGATTAAGGATAATTGATTCTTTGAACCAATATGGTAAAGATCCATGTTATTACTTTATAGCTGGATCAGCGTTCCACATGTTGAAGGGTGGAATGCCAAGATAATTGATTCTGGCCTTATCAGATTAAGCCCTATAAAGGTGGCTGGAATGGTAGTGATGCTTTTCTATCATAGTTTTTCCTGGGTATAAGCTGGGCCATAAATGGATGCATTCGATTTTGTAGTCAATCAATCATCATAAAGACACTTCCATGTATAAACTTGTTCTTCGAATAGGGATAATGATAGTAATAATAATGTTTAATGGAGCTTATTATTCATTTTCTCAAGCTGGTTATAAAATCTTGTTTTTATAGAAACATATAGTTTATTATGTATTTGTCTTGATGGTCTTTCATGAACGCACACTATTTGGGATGCTGTCTCTGTGGTTGTTATGTTTACCATTACTATGTTAATCAGTACTATATTTATTACTCAGTCTACTTATTTTTTTTTTCCAGTCAGTCGAATTTAAAGACATTGTTAAAATTGGTCGCACACACACTCAAGATGCAACACCTTTGACCCTTGGACAAGAATTTAGTGGCTACACCACTCAAGTGAGTTTTTATCCAATACCTTTTACAAGATCTGTTGCCATGCTGAAATGAAGTTTCAGTTGATTTTTGAAGATCGCTAGAATGATTTAATTTTATGATTATATAAAGATTTCGTCTATTTTTTCAGGTGAAGTATGGAATTGATCGAGTTTTGTGTACTCTTCCTCGCATGTATCAGGTTTCCTTCTTTTCTATGTGTCCTCCTGCTCCTCCTGATATCAATCTTTTTTTCTTTCTTCTGCCTGCTGTTCTGAGAGGTCAGATATATTTTATGAACAGCTTGCTCAAGGGGGCACTGCTGTAGGGACTGGATTAAACACTAAGAAAGGGTAAGTATTGCATTATTTAAGTTATAAGTTAAGCCCTTGTTTGAGCCCCATTTTCCCATTAAAATGCATTCTTGAACGGTGATTTGACTCCATTTCAACCATACATTCTTTAATAAAATAATAGTACACGTAAACCCAAAATTTTTTCTTATTTTTTAACCACACATTCTCCATCATAACACTATTGCAAAATGCATTTTTTGAAAAAAATGTGGCTCAAACAACCTCTAAATTTATTGCTGCTACAAGCCACTGTGGACACATGGATTGTTTGCAAGAAGTCCTTTGTTGCTGTTTCCTCTTCGTGTTACTAAAGTTCGACTGTGAAGTATTAAACTTTTTTTTCTTATGTCAACGACTGACTTTTTTCAGGTTTGATGTAAAGATTGCTGCCTCAGTAGCAGAGGAAACTAATTTACCATTTGTGACAGCTGAAAATAAATTTGAAGCACTGGTAGTCTCGTCATTCCTGAAGTTTCTTCTGTATTTACTTTCAAGTCTCTGCTTAACCTTTTGAAATAAATTACATGCAGAACTTAATTACAATAAAAGTTTTCTTTTGTGTTTTCTGATATTGATAGGCTGCACATGATGCATTCGTTGAAACCAGTGGAGCCTTAAACACGATTGCTGTTTCTCTCATGAAGGTGGCAAATGACATACGTTTCTTAGGAAGGTTTGTTTATTTAGACATATTGCTTCACTGTTTTTATTCCCTTCATTCTGGGTGTTCTCACATGACAATCTATATCCAGTGGTCCACGGTGTGGTCTAGGAGAACTCATTCTTCCTGAAAATGAACCTGGCAGCAGTATCATGCCGGTAATCTAGTTATTGATATCAGACTAATGTTTGTACAGCAATTATAACTAAAGCTAACTGCAAGTTTTCTCAAATAATCTTGTGTATGTAACCCTCTTGATTCAGGGAAAGGTGAACCCTACTCAGTGTGAGGCTCTCACAATGGTCTGTGCTCAGGTAATAGCAGCTAGAATAATGATTGACAAGTTGTTAACAAATTCTGTTGGATTATTTTTTTACTATCTACTTAGTCAATGGAATGAATTATTTTCCCACCTTCCAGGTTATGGGAAATCATGTAGCTGTTACTGTGGGCGGATCAAATGGCCATTTTGAGCTGAATGTATTTAAGCCTATGATAGCCAGCAATCTTTTACATGTATGTTCCATCATTTGTTTTTTGTATTAAAATTTCAGAGTATAGTGCAGTTTTGATCTTAAAGGTTCTTTCTGATAGTTGCCCAAGTGAATCCTCCAGCATGAACTACAGAGAGCATTTCGATGGTAAAATCTGTGGTTTATATGCTTCAATGTGGAACCAGATTCTATTATATATATATGGGAATTATGTTGACCGTGCACAAAAGATTTGATACGTTCGGAGGGCACTCATTGCTTAGTGTTATTTCTTTTAATCTCCACACCTTTGCCCTTGATATGGGTCTTTTTCTACTGAGCCTGTGTCTGGGAGGAATTTTATACCAGATTTTAATCATTTTTATAAACGTTGCGCCTGCATTCAGCCGTTTTTTTTTTTTATTAATTCCTTTCTCACACTGGGACCCATTTGCAGTTTCACAATGGTAAAAATTTTGATGAAAATCTTTCACAAATTGGTGCCGGACGGGCGCTGAATATTATTGCTTCAGCATGATATATTTCAGATATTTGCTCAACATTTTCTTTTTCATATTTGAAAAACATTTTGCTATGGCACTATGAAATCCCTCTCTCTGGGTGTTCGTATGTTTTTGGCTCCAAGGGAACCACTCTGTAGTCAGTAATTTTCATCTTGCTGATCGCAGTCATTGAGATTGATTGGGGATGCATCAGCTTCTTTCGAGAAGAATTGCGTGAGGGGAATTCAAGCCAATAAAGAAAGAATATCTAAACTATTACATGAGGTTAGTCACTATGTAACGTGTTAGCTTAAAATATCCTTTCATTTACCACAACTTTGTGGGATTCTACTAACTGATTATGACATTTTGTATAACCTTTGCAGTCGCTCATGCTTGTTACATCTCTGAACCCGGTAATTTTCTGAATTATTCATTATTTGGCTGTATCTTCCCGTAGAGCTGTACTGTGCTTACTGTAAATTAATGATGCTGTTGTTCCAGAAAATTGGCTATGACAATGCTGCATCAGTTGCCAAGACCGCCCACAAGGAGGGTAGTACTTTAAAGGTGAGATTCAACCTCCTATTTGTGGAGTCTCCTCATCTTTGGTTGTTTCGACCTCTTCTTACAGTTGCATATGGCACTGTTTGGATCATGCGTCTTTTATGTTTGGCTAAACTTAAAGATAACTAACTCTTTATTCCCAAACACATTTCAACAAGTTTATTTTTTCATTTTTGAAAACAATTTTTCAAAATAACAAAAAGAACGCATTTTCAACAATCTTAAAATGGACACTCAAAACACAAAATTCAAAATAAATTCAAAACTAAAAACTGAAGAAGAACCCCCCTTTTTTCCTATTGCTAAGTAGAAAAAAGTTAGATATTTTAAAATGAATGAATGCCTTACTGTCAAAATAAGTAACTTATTTTCAATTTTGATCAATAAAAAAACAAACTTATTTATACCGAAACTTATATGTAAGTAAATCCTTTCAGCTAAGCCAAATGTGCTCACGATATCACATGCAACAAAAATACCAAAAGTAAGCCTTGTTTCTAATAATTTTAGGTTCAACTATATGAATTATTTCGGAAGCCTTGTTTCTAATAATTTTAGGTTCAACTATATGAATTATTTCGGACACTATTCGGTTCATTGCTAACTGCTTTATCCCTTTTACGATGATGAATTTCAATCTCTGTGTGTGTCAATGCCATGTCTGGATTAAACAAAATTGTAAATCTGAAAATTCCTTTCTGAATACAAATTTAACAAAAAAATTCTGATTGTACAGGAAGCTGCCTTGAAACTTGGAGTGCTCACTTCTGAAGAATTTGATAAGCTTGTAGTCCCGGAGAACATGATTGGTCCCTCGGACTAATCAAATAAGATATGGTTTTAAGTTTTTAATTTCAAGAAATCAATCCTAAATAAAGCTGCATAGGATAAACAAATATCCCGAGTAATTCATTTTTTGGGATCTTCTCAATTGTTAGCTTTGGTTTTGTTGGTGCAACAGCACGAAAACCTCCCTCATTTTTGTAAACGAGGTACATTGTTGAAATTTATTGGAACTTCTGAAACTAATTTTAACGTTTTCCCAAATCTTTTAACTTTTTTTGGTATAATATTTCATTGAAAATTCTGAGAGAACTCCCTATTAGTGTATTATGCCATGAAAATATTATCGTTTTGGATGACGGAGTAAACTAACCTCTAGTTGAGCTTTTTTTAAGAACTTATTTATAAATTAAATTAAATTTCAAACAGCTGACCAGCGAAATGAATTGGATATCTTGACCAGTCGAATGCTATAATAGAATTGTGTTTTAATATTATATTTGCAATATTTGTCTGAGAAAAAATTGAACAATACAATAGCATACCAATTTTTTAATCAACTTACAGCATGCTTTGAGTATATACAGAAAGTCCATATATTTGGAGGTGGGCATAGAACTCGACCATCGACCAATGAAAATAGTAAAAATGGACTATGAGCGACTAAAAGATTTTACACTAAATTTCATATGGTTGTCATGCTTCTCCTCATTGATAGTTTTGTGATGTTATGGTCGCTTTCATCGACACTGTTCTTGTTGAAGCTAGTTGATGGATAGTCTCCACGTTAGGTAGGCTCTTTGTCATTGGCCCTAGTTTGGCCCAAAATTAAACCATGTTCATATTTATAATAGCATGGGCCGTCGATATAGCCCAATTTAACAACCTTATTAGACCATGGGAAGAATTCATGGATTGAGTTTTAACTATCACCAAATCAATTTTCAGACATTAAGTTTAAAAATTGCAAAAAAAAAAAAAAGATATTTATTAATTACTTAATTATATTTTATTAATTAAATATATTAAAATCACAATTATACAATTCATGGTCACGTATATGTATTTATGAGTCACAAATTATTTTTCGATCACAAATCAGAAAATTTATAGGTCACAAATCAAAAAATTAATAGGAACAAACCACCACTACTGTTGCCAAACCACCGTCTCCAAAACCACCATCACCACCACCTCATGACAACTAGTAGGAACATCGTACTCTCCATCTCTTCACCACCACCACCTCCTCCTCACCACCACAATCACCAACACACCACCAATTTCACTACAAACCCACCACCACACAAAATACCAGACTACCTCAACCGTCAAATCCACCACCACAGCAACACCACATCACCCCAACCGCTAGATCCACCACCACAAACCCCGCCACCACACAAAATACTGCCACCACACAAAACACCGTCGGCGCAGGCTGCGAAGAGTCGCCAGAGTGGGTGGATCTGCTTCGCAACTCGCGGCGATTCGCGCTCCTTCTGGGGTGAAATGGATTGAGGGTGGTTATGGGGTTGAGCGACGACGGTGGATGGCGATGATGGAAATGTGATGAGTGATTGAAGCTTGTGTCGCGTAGTGCACAATTTTGCCGTCGCGATTGAAGCTCCTGGCCGGCTATATGGGTTGACGGTGGTGATGGGACTGGGTATGATGACGGATGGCGGCAACGGAAGGGTGAGAAGTTCGTAGTCGAAAGAGGCGGCGACGGCGACCGGAAGGTGAGAGAGAATGGAGAGAGGCGATTAGGTGGGCTTAGAGAGAGAATGTGGAAAATATTTGAAGTCCGGTGTGTTTAGAGAGAGAGAGACGGGGGAATGGAAATAAATTAGAGTTTTAATTATAAATTCAATTAATACTTGATTTTTTATTAAATAGACTTAACATCTGATTTTTGAATTTGAAAAATTAAATGCCTGTTTTTCTGTAATTTCCCCTTTGACTATCCTAGGTTTTCCTTTTGTAATTAGTAAAGTTGGATCGGAGCGGTCGGTTCACTTCATAAATCAACGACTGTTGAAGCTAACTAAAAGCCCTAAAAAATTCCTTTCTTAAATAGTGTAGCTGGATCGAATTGGTCGGTTCACTTTATAAATCATGATTGTTGAAGCTAAATGAAAACCTAAAACTCATCCTAGTAAGAACAGATTGTCCAGTTGTAGTGAACCCCAGCCCATTTGAAACATGAAATCTTTTGTCGTCCATACGCCAACGGCCAACGTCTATTCGAGCCTCCAGTCTTAGCTTGTAGTCAACATAACATGAAAGTCTAAAAATCCAAGATTTTTTTTTTATATAAATTTTTTGTGAATTGAAATTTTTTCCTAACTAAAATCTGTAGATTGAAGAATGTCATTTCTCTTCTAGAATTCATCTTACCCTTTTGCACTTTTGATTTTGTTCAAATTTTGCGACTAAGTTAATATATCATATATATATATATATATATATATATATATATATATATATACAATTAGAAATCTATTAAACTTTTTAAATATACTATCCATTTTTCTCTGGTATTTTTGTGGTTTTTTTTTTTTTTAATTCAAAACTCGGTTCATTCCTTTTCTAGACCAGGCGGAGCGCGCAAAAACGGAGCCATAAATTTGATTTAGTTGGGGTATAATACATACGTATATCTTAAGAATATAATATGCTTTTAACACCCTTAGTTTTGGTGTTTAATTCTCATCCTACTCCTAATTTCGTTGGTAATAAATGAGGCCTATATGACCTTCATTGTTCACTTCCTTTAAATGAATTATGGAGATTGATTTTATTTTATGGTTTAGATTTCTCTATATTATTTTTTGTAGATATGTATCTATTAACTTTTATTCAACTATTACAATTTTCTAATATATTCTTAAATGAGGCATTCAGTTACAAAATCCTTTTGATCTATC
>CAIGRP010115869.1:0-10905 GCA_903798385.1 Fraxinus cuspidata | reverse complement strand
TGATTAGATCAAAATACTAATTCACGTCGTTAGGCATCGTGATTGGGAACCTAATGGGTCACACACAAAAGAGAATCAGAAAAATGAGATTTACCAATTAATTAATTGACAAGTGTTGGATAATTAATTAATTTTGTTGCTTATTAATAGGCCCGAATTAATTAATTGGATTAATTAATTTATGGACCGATCTAATTAATTTGATTAATTATGATCGGGTTAAGTTTAAGAGATGGGCCAAGCCTACTTGAACTTATATTAATAGGCTTGTAGGGTTTGAAAAATATATGGAATAATTCATTATCCTTGCTAGCACAAGAAAAGAAAACCCTAGCCGTCATTCTTGTTCTCTGTGTGGATCAACATTGGAGGCTGGACAATTGGACAGCTTGGATTGCAGATCGTGATCATTGGAGTTCAAGAAAAAGCAAAGGAGTTTATGGAATTCATAAAAAGGTATTAATTCTATCATAGTTTCNCATTCTTGTTCTCTGTGTGGATCAACATTGGAGGCTGGACAATTGGACAACTTGGATTGCAGATCGTGATTATTGGAGTTCAAGAAAAAGCAAAAGAGTTTGTGGAATTCATCAAAGGTATTAATTCTATCACAATTTCTATCTAAACACAATGTAGATCCTTGGTGGGAATTGAATATTGTTTTAATTTCCGCTGCGCATGACTGATTCGGTTCCCAACAATTTCAACATCAACTCTGGTGATATAAGTAGCATGGTTCTCTTTGGCCAATTCCAAGCCTTTAGTGACTCTGGTAACTTCGGCCAACAAAGAGGCCTCTTTCGCAACAAAGGCCTCTGAGCCTTTGTTCATCTCATTAAATCTTTTCTTCTCTTTCTTAGCCTTTTCTTAGAGAGTTTCATACCTCCTCTACAAAGAATCGACCTTTTCTCCAATTTCTTAGCCCTAAAACATAGACCTCATAGTTAGTCAGCTGGTCATGATAAAGAACAAGAGCTCGCGAGAGATGAACATCAATCAAAATTCCCATTTGTTTGAGAGTCATACCATCCGCAAACTTCTTCCAAGCAAAGCTAAAATACAGAAAGGTAGACTAGCATACCTGGAAACAAATGTGTAAATCATTCATATAGCCTTGGGGTCTAGCTCCTCGTAAAGGCAGGGAAAACATTAAGTCTTGGTGTCCGCTATATTTTTAGACCCTTCTGGCATTTTTCTTTTCCCCTTAACAGGGCCCCTTACCAAGTGTGACAATGATTGAGACCCAAAATCCATAGGCAAAGACCCCTGAGTCGAAGTAATAGACGAACCTCTAGCCCCTTAAGATGATGGAGGTCGCTTAGTTGCACATTCACCTCCGTGCGAAGTTTCGTCATTATCCTCCCTAGAGCTTCCCATGGGCTCACCCTTAGAAGGGAGATGGGAAACCAATTTCTAGTGTATGGAATTAACGCCAAAGTTGATCTTCATCTTCATGATATCGTGAATAATGATATTATTTGTACAAATAAATGAAAATGTATAAACGAACATCGAAAAAGAGAAATAATCTAAAAAAAATGAAACTAACGCTTTATATGCATCATTACAACAAATAAACAGACTTATTAGAGATAAAATGCCCAACTACCACAAACAAAAAAAAAAAAAAAAGTATTCTTTTTGTATACGCAATATTAATAAATAAAAAAAAAATATAGGAGACTAAAGACCCCATAAAAGGCTATATAGCCATGAGAGAAAAAGTTGATAATTTAAGATTATTCGAGATTCGATAACGATGTAATCTCACTCGAATCCCTTGCAATAAAATTAATAAGACCTTAAAACCGCTCTTAATTATAATGCATGACCTCCTTAACATGACTACTAGACTTGTTTTTCAATCAGCATGTTTCGGTACATACTTTAACCCTAAGTTGGGACTAACACTCCACTTGCTTATCCAAATGTAAACTTGAAGTTACAGGGAATACATATCAAACAATAAACACAACTCTCCTAAGGCTTAGAGCCCATTCCAAAAGGTAACAACACCTAAAAAAGGCATCCTCAAATTAAAAATAGTTTGCCCCTGGAGGCGTAGAATGTGTTTTACAAAAGTAAATCAAAGAAGTAAATGGTAAACCAGAATCATGTAGTATATAGATAAATTTGAAAGAACAAAAAAGAGCAGAATCACCTGTAAGCAAGAATATCATCGCAAGCAAGGTATAACGTAGAAAACGGTGGTAAAGAGAAGGGCATATTTATAGGTTCAAACAAATGGCAGTGAACCAAAAATTGGATCAACAATAGATCTAGACCATTCAAACCCATCTGGCAATCGTGGCCGTAAAACATCAATAGATGCCTGACCAAGATTACAAAACACACCGATAAGATCATCCATGGTCAACAAGCATTTTAAATGCTTGTAGACACTTACTTGAAAATATGCAAAAAGACGCCCTGTAGCCTACACTAAAAATTATAACAATGATAGCATGTCCCCTCAAAATGGCCTATGTTATCCATTAACAAAGAAAAATACGTGCCAACAATCATAGGCTCACAGCACATAAATAACAAGTCCTAAAGTTAATATGAATATTAAAATAGAACTTCTAAGGCTATTTATTAGCTCAAAAAATCCTCTCTATGAACCCTACGGGGAATCCCTATGAAACACAACAATGCGCGAGGAGAATGAAGGCCCAAAAAGTTCGCATAAGTTAATGAACCGTTCCCCTATCCGGTCTGGTTACAAGTTATCAATACACCAAGAAAGTATGACATTCATTAATCGAGTTTGTTACTAAGTAGCCAATTAGGAGAAGTTATCTGTCATTCTCTCAAAATGACTCAATTACCCAAAGGCTTAGATGGAAATCCATAAATGCCCTTTCATTTGAAGAAAAACGCATGCAATTTAAATACCTCCCTCTTAAATAGTTATTTTCATTTTTGGTCCCCGTTTGAATATCAAAATTAGTGAGTTTAGGAAAAGAGATATAACTATGTGAGTAAGATTTATTAATCATATTTCTAGCATCAATGCTTACAATATAAATTCAAATTGTGTTTAAGATGTTCGATTTTAAATAATTTATTATGAAGTCCTTCGAACCCTATGCAATGGCCAAGTGGGGGGAGTGCATTAAGCACATGGTAGTGCATTCTTCAACAAGGATAAGAATCAAGTTTTTGCTTCCTTTAACAAAAGAGCTTTTAATTAGAGCCTGTTTGACATGAGTTTTGAAAGGTCAAAAGGAGATTTTGAGAAACAAAAGTTATTTTTGAACCCGTTTAACTAGTTTTATAAAAGTGTTTCTTCTAATTAAAAGAGTTTTTAAAGGAAGTTGGACTAACGCAACTTCCTCAAAAAGCACTTTCGAACATAACACTCTTTTAAAGAATAGTTTTCAAACAAAAATTAAGATAGCTTCCACCAAAATCTTTTCTATCAAAAGCAAAAGCAAAAGTTATGTCAAGTACTCAGAGAAAAGTCAGCAAAATATTCTGAGAGGCCCCACCACACTAATATTGGCCCTCTTGTGCACTCTGGAAATCCTAACATTATTATTCCTAATCAATTTATAATCATGGGAATGAATAAATATATGAATGACGCTATTTATCATTATGAGCCTCGTTTGAACTCTATTTTTGTTCAAAATGCATTTAGGAATAGTATTTTGATAGAGAATGTGTTGTTAAAAAATAAGAAAAAATATTGAATTTGTGAGTAATATTATTTTATAAAGGAACGCATGATTAAAAATAAGGAAAAAAGTGTATTTAAAAAATAATGAGAACCAAACAAGGGTTATATTTAATCATTACTATATTAGATGAAGGTGGGTCTCCTATATATTGTCGATAGGGCTGGACAAAACTCTCGAACCGATCCAAATAGAGCAGTTCTTTTTAAGTTAAATATTTGAATGGATTTCTGAAACGAGAAAAGTACACTTCATTTGCACGAGCACAGTGGAGGAAAAGAAAAAAAAATTCTTAGTCGGGATCCACTCGACTACAACACCGCTCATAGTCGGTAACCAAACCACCAACAACCAGTCACCGATGAAGTGCTCTTTAACAAGGTTAGTGTTTTGTTGTGATCATGGTTTTAATTTTTCTTGAATGGTAAAATTTAAATTTAACATTTATTTAGTTTTTTATTAATTATTTAGGTAGATGATTGAGTGTAGAATATATTTATGGGTTTTCTAAGGGTAGATGAGCGTTTTTATCGCCGAAAATGGCGATTTTCGACGAGAAAACGGGCTTAACAATTGTACCGACTGTTTCGGCCCATTACTGTTTTGGCTCGATTATTTTGGCCAATGACTTTTTTTTAATTGTTTTCCACTTTTAATAATTAATTTTTTTAATTTAAAATTCTAATTTTAAAAAAAAAATTTAATTTTTTCATAAATAATATTTATATTATTTATTTAATTTATATAATTTCTTTTATTTAATTTTTACCTTAATATATATTATAATTATGTAAAATAATTTTAAATTGAAAATTACTAAATTAAATATACCCCTAAAACATATTACCAAATTCTGTTTTTTCCTTTCATTAAATTTAAGAATTAAAAATTTTTTTGTAATTAAATATTCGTTTAAACAAATCTTTAATTATTTTCAATTTAATTAAATAGTATTTATATTATGTATTTGATTTTTATAATTTCTTTTTGTTTAATTATTTATTTTTAAATTTAAATATTATAATTTGATTTTTTTTCAATTAAATTTTTTTTACATTCTTTATTTGGTTAACATTTTTAATATTTTCTTTAATTTATTTTTCTTTTTTTGGTCTATAATTCTTTTTTTCGTGATTCTCTTTTAATTTATTAAGTAGCTTTGAGAGTTTTACTTATGCATTAGAGCTGCTCGATGATCACCCCGGAGATGTGCTACAGCAATACTTCATGTGACCCATATACCAGTTGCGAGAGGTACAATACTCTGAATAGATCATCGATGCACTATTATGTCGGCTTCTTAGCCTAATTGACGGCGATGTTCTCCACTTCGATCTCGGGTGCAAGGTCGTTAGTTTCTCCATGTTTGAGTTTGCCCTGATAAATGGATTGCAGATTACAACCGACGAGGCAGCCACTGACGTTATTGAGAGAAACAATAGACTGTACGAGACGTAGTTCCAGAGATAAGGGACGGTGCTTCTATCCCAGTTGATGGGGGCGATTAGGAAGTGCGACCAGATGTTGGATAGATTGAAGCTTGGACTGGTCTACATCATTGAAAGCGTGATGAGCTATCATCATAAGAAGACTTCTATCGACATTTTTCATTTGAAAGTTGTTGACGACATCGATGCGTTCAACAACGATTCGTGGGGCCGGAGATGTTTTGAAGACACCGTACACATCTTTACCAGATCACACTCGAAGCCTAAGGGGTCAATACATATGGATTGCCCTTGGCAGTGCAGGTAAATGTTTAACATAATCAACATTAAAAAAAATTTATACTAAATTTATATATAATAATTGTACGTGTTGCAGATCTAGACATATGAGACGGTCCCCCTATTGGGTACTCAATTTTTGAGACAAGGGGAGACGCGTTGCCCTTGGATGCATCATTGGAGAGCATCCGGAACAGACGGATCTCTGTTCGGCAAACAATTATCAACTTTCCTCGACGACCCTTAAGTGAGTATTATACATTATAGATTTATATTGTATGTCATTTCAGAATTTTGTCACGTGATCATTAACTATTTGAAAGGTAAATATGTCAGTTTGAGGTCCTAACCTAGTTGACGCCGTCGATAAAGATGAGAGTCGAGGGTTTGTGCCTGAATTAATATTTTCGTATACTCCACATGATCGATGTTCGATTCCATCCTGAATCGAGATCGGGTATGTGAATTGAATATAATATATTGATTATCGTTTTGTATGAGTTAGCATATTTTAACTAAGTTAATAATTTTTAATGTTATTTGTGTAGGAGTGCGGTCTAGTTGATCGACGATCGTCTCCATCATCAAGGTGATTGCCTCAGCAGATGAGATCTCCTTCTGCTCCATCTAGGCACCTCCCCCGTGGATCTTCTGCACACTGTGATATGTATGTCTTTTTGGCTGGATTTATGGCGGAGATGGGCGGGCTACGAGATGAGGCAGGGGCGCTGCGACAAGAGTTGAGTGGAGATGTATCGAGTTTACGTCATGATGTTGCAGTGCTATGAAGCTATATATCAGACATTGAGGAGGAGGTCATAGCCCTCCGAGGCGATATATCAGGAATACGAGGGGTGATAGACGGGACGACGAAGAGGGTGATAGAGATTTGGGTCACTCATCGTTGTGGCTAGATGCTGCATTATAGTCATTATGGGCGGAGGCGGAGGTAGCCCCGATGATGGGATGGAGGTGGAGATGCCTGAGGCGGAGTCGGTGGCGAAGGCGAAGGGGGTGTCCCTGATAACGGAGGAGGAGAGGACGTCAGTTGTGACAAAAGATAAGAGGCATGTTGTTAACGTGGTGGAACAAGTGGTAGGCAAGAGGCCGAGATTACCGTCACAGTACGTCGTATCTCCCTTCACGACTGAGGTAAAGAGTAGGACATTCGTCGACGGGACGTAACTCAATATCATCCAGGAGGTGGACCATGCTAAATGGAAAGTGTTCTAGACGGAGTGGAGAAGAATTATGTCGGGGGCAAGTATTTTATGATTTGGGTGAAGTACACTACGCTAACTCATCTATGCTTTTTTAACACTTTTCTGTTTCTTTTTCAGAGCTAGCCGCACGGTAGGTAGAAGGACGATCTCAAACGCTTATAAGTGGTTTCATGACATCACCACTTCGGAAACTTGGCTTACCGACGAAGTAAGTGAAATATTCATATTGTTATTTATTATGTATACATAATTTTTTGTTTATTAAATGGAATAACTCTCTATTTTTTTATTGGTGTTTCCTAATATAGCACATCGACTTGGCTATGGACTTATTACGCGATCGAACTCGAAGATATCCAAAATCATTCGACATTCTTGGCGACTCATATTGAACACCGAGTACACATTGCTCGAATATATAGCCGAGTGGGTCATAGGGATGTGACCGAGTGTCGATGGATAGCTATGGAAGGGTTGTACACATATATACATTCCAGTGATCGTAAATCATCACTCCATTGCTGTGGAGATCGTCTTTGCTGATTCCACTATATATGTTTATGATTTCGATCATTCCTATTTGACACAGAGCCAGCTCGAACATAACTTGGAGCCGATGGCTGTGATCGTTCATTTGATGGTTGCCTGAGCCGATGTGATTATAAAGGACAGACTAACAATCGTGCGGGACATGACGGCGAGACAGTCGAGATCGTAACTATTTATAACTTTTTTAACTTGGAAACTTAGTTTTTAGCTACACGATACTGAACTAATACGTTATTATTCAATTGTAGGGGCGATTATGACATATTTACAATAAAATAGATTGAATTTTTTTAGTATAAGACATAAGGTTGATGTAATTAATCAATCATGGATACAAAATTGGAAGAATAAATTAGTGTGCGATTTGTATGAATTCGAATGTGATATGTAAACAATGTATATTTATTGTTTATTTATTTATGAAATAATAATTGTTTATTCATTTATCAAATAATTATAAATATTGTAAAACTAGGCACCTAAGCGCTACTTCATTTTCTACAATTTGCAACTCAAGTCCTCTAGTATTTGCGCTATAGGTCCCTCAACTATGATTTTGTACAATTTGATCATCATATTTTGAATTTTATTTCAATAAAGCTCTTCATAAATTGCATTCAGGGTCCCTTACTTTCAAAACTTATGCATTTTAGTTCCCAGGTTCACAACTTTGTACAATTTTGGTCCATTTTCACTCCTTCAAACTATTAAGTGGGTGAATAGGTTGGGAACTTCTCACTCGGCTTCATTAGGTAGAGGAAATATAGTCTCAACATACGCTATTATCAAATAATCAGTCGTGTAATAAGGAGACCATAATGTTCTCACTGCAAAGCCTTTATACATAGCCACCGCGACTCCATGCTCACATGGAAAACTCTCCAACTGAAATCGAGGACAAGTGCATATATTATAGGTCAAGTCCACCATGTATGCCATATTATGTGCACATTTAACAGAGATGCGCAACTCATCCATTGGTTCAACATTCAACTTTCTCGCAAGCTCTGCAGCCTTGAAGAATTTATCCTCTTGAGTTGGGGCTAGCATTCTCGTGCAATTTTGTGATTCCACACGTCGATCGTGAAACTACTGCTGCAACTTGTTACGAATGTTCTCAATCATTGTGAGGATTGGTAACTCTCGATCCTTCTTGAATAATGCATTGAGAGACTCCACATTATTTGACTTCATGTCCTGAAAAATGTCATCATGCCCAGTGTTCAATCCCCATTTTTGTCAATAATCCTATGTCGGTAATGATTTATTTCCTATTTCCATCATGAACTTATTACACTCTTCAACACTGTTTTGGCCACTCTCCTAAACAATGAAACTATGTATTTGCCCCGAAACTTAGTCTCCAGGTTGCCTTGTATATGGTACATGCAATATCCATGATGTGCTTCGGAAAAAATTTCAGCGATACCATTTATTATAGAAGGTCCCCAGTCAGTTACAAAGGCAAGGTCCTTGACTTCCCCGATTACTTCCCTCAGCTTTGTGAAGAACCAACGCATCGACAGGTCATTCTCGACATCAATTATACTGAATGGAAGATGGTAAATTTGGATGTTGGCATATTGACATGTAGCAATAATTAACTTGCCTTCATATCTATCTTTCAAGGTTGTGCCATCAACTAAAATTGGGGGTTGCATCGCATTTTGAAATCCCAGAATACATTGTCCAAGAGCCATGAAGAAAAACTTAAAGCAATTCTCGCCTTCCATCTAAAAAAAATGCCGAGCCAGGTTTAGTTGTTCCCATGTTATGGCAATACTAGGCCAATTTAGCATAGCTCTCATCGGTCGAGCTCATTAAATCCTCCAACGCACACGGTAGCTCATGAACACTCCATACATACATTGTTAATAATATCAGAAGGTCTGTTGATCGTCTGTGGGTTCTGATACATGTGCATTATCTGTTGACCAATAAACTATGCTCGAGCTTGCCTGTGATCATTTCGACGAATTTTTCATTTCACAAGTCTGTTCCCGTGTATATTTGCGAACTACAAAGAACTCATTCGTGTTCATTTTCGTCGCCCACAAACGCCAACGGCAACTGTCATCGACATAGACAATCGTCAACAATGAATTGTTTGATTTCTTAACTTTAAACTCAAAGTTGTATTTTAGTGCAATTCAATGCACGCTTTCTGCAAATTTTTCTTTATTTCAAATAGTTGCTCGACATACAAATTCTCATCATCGGGAATCACACACGAAGAATTAGATGACGCTTCACTTGTTCCAGCCCTTGCGCTCCCACTCCACTCATGTCTCTAACGGAATAAAGCAATCAAATTCTCATTTGTAAATTCATTGTCATTCTCGTTGTCGTGAATTATCGATGAAATTCTTTGTCTAAGAGTAAGATCACGATGAGAAACAACTGGCTCGAGAATAACCACATCATCCTCACGAGTTATCTTCACTGTGTCCCAAAAATCATTGGCATTGCGATCCCTTCCAACCGAATCTTCGTGTTCACCTTCGGCGACATCCTTTCTCACTAAAGTCATCTAAAGAGGAGTCATGTACACTTTGTTCAATTCAAATAGACAATTAACCTTATCATCACAAGTAACCTTCACAGATGGAATCGGAATAGATCATCCTTGAATCGAAATTTCAGTTCCATATCGTACTGAGAGGGATCGACATTCAACTTGTTTGTAAAACATAGTACATCCCGCATATTTGTACTCTCCGTTATAGAAATTGGAATACTACTACGTTTATCACTTGTCCATCTCCATAACCATTGATTTTTCTCATCCGATTCGAAGTCACTAAAGAAACAAACTGGCATTACAACTATATTTACAAGATGAAACAAAATTTTTTAAAGAAAATATATAGTCGAAAATTCGGCTCGACCCAATAAAATTTTATTTTAAAAAAAGGCGGAATGGCCTGAAAACAGTTGGTTGTTAACAGTCGTAACGCCGAAATAGTTGGCCGTTTCATAAACAACCGGACAACCGGCTGTTTTGACTGTCGAAACAACCGTCTGTCCGAAAATGTTTAATTTCTATTAATCTCGTCTGAAAAATATAAAATGCAGATGATTTTTTTCTTGTTCATGTTTAAAAAAATTATCTACATGTATTATGTCGAAATAAGATTTATCGATTAAAACGTATAATAAATTAACGAAAAGGAAATAAAGCATACGTAAATATATTTAGTGATTCGAAGTGATTGATATTAAAAAATATTTCCTTCTTCATCGTACGATAAATTTCAGAGATTTTGATGTTGAAGCAGATGAAGTGAGAGAATTTTTATCTGTATTGAAATAGACAGATAAGAAAAGTTGAGTGATTTTGAAATTTTAGATGAGAAGTATTTGATTTTCAATTGTTAATTAAAATGGTAATTTTTTTTTAAACAAATTAATATTTTGTAATTGTATAACTTATTTAAGGACATTTTTGTCTCTTAAAATTTAAAAGGCCAATGTAAAAATATAGCATACTACAAGACTCAAAATAAAAATTGGGCTATTTTACGTGGCCATTTTTAAAAATACCTTTATTTAGGGATGGCAACCCAACCCGCCCCGTACCCCGCCCCGAATAGGGCAAAAAACCCCGCCCCGAATGGGGTGGCGGGCGGGGCGGGGTGGGGTGGGGCGCCCCGTCTCGGGGCGCGCCCCGCCAAGAATAAAAAAAAAAATAATAAATTGTTATTAAAAAAAAAAAAACTGAAA